>CANXYC012905540.1:0-17571 GCA_948193065.1 Aleurites moluccanus
GGGGGGGGGGGGGGGTTATGCAAAAAAAAAAAAAAAAAAAAAAAAGAAAAAAATTATATTTTAAAGATAAGTTATAGTTTTTTTTTTTTAAAAAAAAAATTTTTTTTTTTTTTTTTTTTTTTTTTTTTTTTTTTTTTTTTATGTATATGTCGTTCATTGGCTCTAAACCATCTAAAAAGTCTAAAATAACAAATGAAATATATTATAAGATAAAACACAAACTAAATTTTAACTTCTAAAAGTCTATCTAAATAATTTATAAGAGTATGTTGAAATTTTGATAAAATTTTTCCTATAACTAAGATATTTATCTCTTACAACAAAGAAAATTAAACATTTCTAAACAATCCTTTAAACTCATAACCAACAATTATAGGAAAATTAATTCAATTGTTAATTTTTGTAGTTATTTTTGAGTTGTTTTCACCTGTTTATTTGATTTTTAGATTATTAGTTTATAATTCCTTATAAATTTTTTTCATTGGCCCATTATATATGTTTGTATAACGGAGCTACTAAACCGATGGAATAGTGAGGGGAAAACCATCGGCATTGTGCACAGTGGCCTACTAGACAGGGCTAAATATTTAGGACCCTAACTAAAAAGGAACTTATCTCAGTCATAAGGTCTGGCCCACTTTATATAATACGGTGATATTCAGCTACAATTACAAACCTTCTACGTCTGTTATATGAACATGATTGGTTCCCTTTATACTCTAGTACTATTAAATATTATCATTTGATAATTTGAATGTGCTCCATATTCGATTCCTTGTTATTGTTTTTGTTCATTTCATATCTTCTACTGTCACCCAACTCCTGCATGTAGCATAATGTACACGTAACTCACTAAGTATTTATAGGGGAATGAATTTGTAATATATGTCATTTTGTAGTATTTTTATTAATTTTGTATGTTTGGAGAACCTATTAAAATTTTTAATGAGAATGTTGAGAATTTCAGAAATATCTGTTTGGATTGCTGCAGGATTTTGTGATAATCATTTCATGTTCTTAAAGATATAATTTGGTAAAATGTAAAACATAAAAGTTGTTAATTTATGTCTTAGCTATAATTTTGTAATATGGTTTGGCAAAATTCTGTATATGTGATGAGTTGTGTTTGTTTGAGTAAGGCTGGTCTGGTTGAGAGTTTTTGCAGGGATGCAATATCTGTTTGGAATTACTGGGAATGACTGAGGCAGAATTAGCTAAAGTTGTGAACATGAAAAATGTTCCTTTGTATGTTGAGATAATGAATGTAAAATTTCAGAATTTTTGGATAAGAATATCTCAGTAGAGAGTGATTTGTATCAGGTTTATTCGGTTAGATTTTGGGGCAGGAGTCTAGGTGACTTTTTGGAGGGTCACTACGGTCTGTGTGCTGATTATTTTGATTTGAAATTTTGATAGGTTGTGCTCTTACATGTTGATTATAAGTGACAAAAAGAATTAGTGAGTTTGGATATTTGTAGCTCATTTGTGAGCTGGCTAAGTGGGGGATGTTCAGGCAGGAGTTTAACTTAGAAGAATTTGTTATGGCGAGCCAGCAAAATGCGAGGAGGCATTTTGCGAATTGGAAATGTGAAGTGGCGTGATGGGGAAGTGGCGAAGTGAGTTTGTCGAAGTGGCAATAGGCGAAGAGCTTTGGCGAAAAGGAAAGGCGGAGAGCTTTGGCGAAGAGCTAAAGCGAAGAGCTAAGGCGAAGGGGATTTGGAGAAGAGGGAAGGCGAAGAGGATTTGGCGAAGAGTTTTGGCGAAGAGGATTTGGCAAAGAGTTTTGGCGAAGAGGATTTGGCGAAGAGGCATTATGCGAAGAGGCATTGTGCGAAGAGGGAAAGTGCGAAGTGGCAGTTCGCGAAGAGGCGAAGAAACATTGCCGAGGTGGCATATGCGAGGAAAAGTTACGAGGAGAGTTTGGCCAGGCAGCATATGCGAGGTAGCATATGCGAATTGGAATGTGCGAGGTAGCATTGCCGGATCAAGATTGGCGGGCTGGCAAGTGCGAGCTGGGAATGTGAAGTGGGATTGGTGAGCTGCTTAGGCGAGGTAGCTTTGCAGAGGCAGGTCTGGCGAGGCGAGCTGGCTAGGGTATTTCTGGGGCAGTGTCTATTTAAACCCAGTGAACCCCAGTAGCATTCCACGATTTTCTTTCTTTCTTCCTTCGTTTAATTTCAGTCTTTTCTCAGAATATTTCCATTTCTTGCCTAAGGTATTAATACTTAAATTAGTGCTATAGAACTCTAGATTATTCAGTATTAAGACAGAATCATCAAGATTTGAGCAGTAACCTCAAAATTTCAGTTTGAAGGAAATAAGGTAAATTTTTTTCCTAAGCTATTTTCTTTGGATCTATTTAAGTCTATGAGTTAGGATAATTTATTCTGGGTATATAAAATTTATTGCTAGTGATCTGAAGCTATTAATAGTAATTAATATGGGAGAAATCTGGAGGTTAAGACTGCCATGAACAATAACTCTGAAAATTCAATGCAAATTAAATGCAGTTTTTCTTTAAGAAATAAATAAAATTGTTGTTGGGAATTAAGAATAGAGATTCTAAGATAATTAATTAATAAGAAATCATATGGAATATTATTGGTTTGGAGAAACCTTAATTTTGTATATTTGGAAAATTTCTTAGGAGGAGAAATTCGAATTGGTTGAGGAATTAATTGAGCAGAATTCTAAGAAGAAATTTAGGAGAAATTGTGTAAGAGGTAAGTATGAACATCCTATTTAATTATTGTTCTTTGAAATTAAAATGACCAAGTATTCTTATATTTGATTCTCTATTGTATATATATATATTTATATGCTTGAATAATGTGAATGACTTGATCAATCTTCTTGGATCAAGTACATATATTCCTTGCTTGTGAACCCGATTTGAATGATGTTATTTGATGTTGGTCTTGCGACCAATATGCTTCTTATGATTTTGAAACCCATGACCTATGAATAGAACGCTCTTCCCAATGAGAGTAAAATCATTAGTCCATTGTACACTTTGGGAGCTCAGCCGATAGGGTTTTTATCAGTGTTCCACCTAGAGGAGGCCAGGAGCTCTAGGCGCATGCCTGGCCAAGCATGTATGCACGTTGAGGTAGCAAGGCTACCGATACGTATGTTATGATATGTGATCAGTTCTATCAGATACGATTTGATAATGTCATTCCTTGTGGGCATTCTATGTTCTAAATATGAACCATGATTTGAATTTGACATGATTTGATATAGCCAAATTATTATGAAAACCACATTTCTTTCAAGAAAAGCTCATGACCTCTTTCACGCCTATATGTATGATTATTTATTCACGACCATGATTCGATATTCAGTTCTTATTGTATAATATTCATATCTTATTGAGTTGAAGGCTCACTCATGTTATGTGGATTTCAGGTGATAGTTTAGCTCGTGAGGGAGCTAATAGAGAAGATCGGGCTTTTTGACTTATTTACTCCAATAAGCTTCATTGTAATAATTCTTTAAGACATTTTGTATATTTATTAATGATATTATAATATAATATGTATTGGAATATACTCTAGAGCTCTGTAGTTAGTCTTTTGAGGATACTAGAATATTTGATGTATGATTGTTATCTTTTTGGGTACTCTTGTTCCTCAATGATGTGAGATATCTCTTTTGATCATTAAGGAACAAGAAAAAGATATCAAAATGATATAGAAAGATGTGATTGGTTTTAATTATATGTATGGACATGATAGATGTATGATAAAATATGATATAGTGATTTATTTGATAATAATAAGTTTTCATGATTTGTGAGTTTTACGGGTTTATGGTGGCCTTAAGTCTACCCTTACCCTAGGACCGTCGCACCACTAGAGTTGGGGTGTGACAAAATTAGTGGTGGCGGATTTCAAGTCATTCTTTCTCCAACTTAGGACTTCTAGAACTTCAAGGTAGTAGAATTAATTGTAATCAGTTATTTGTAAAATATTATAGAGCTCCATGAAACAGTGTCTAGACGAATATATGGTATAACTGAATTTAGGTGTTTAATGAATATGTGGAAATGATATTCAAAGTGATGAAATTAAAAAGTAATGTGATATGTTACTGAACCTTATAAGACAAATAATATAATATGAGTAATATTTTAGTGTCTGATAATGAATGATATTGCTTAATGTGATGTAATTTGATATGAAATTTTTTATTAAAGTATTATATATACCAAATAAAATATGGAGTTGAGGATATAAGGCTGGTGATTATATTGGAATTGCTAATTTTTATGCAGGTTGAGTAATGGTTGAATTTGTAAAATTTATATTATTCATATTAGATGGATATGATGGAGGAAACTTTATAAAAAATTTTGTGAGAATAATAAATGGATTTAGAATATTATTGGATAAATATAAACTTAATTGATAAATTGGCATTGTAATTGGATTTTATGAGTTTTCGATGATTTTAGATCTACCCGTGCCCTAAAATCGTCGCGGACCCTACAGTAGATCGTGATAAAGGTGGTATCAGAGCTACGGTTTTAGATTATGTGTCATAGGCATCAATGAGCTAATAAGTGTACCATAGAGCATAGGAATTTCGTCTCATCATTTGAAGTCATCTGTTAGTATAGTTATCCGCATTGTCTGCTATAATCTTTATTCTTTAGTAAATATATAGATATATTATGAATATAGAAAGAAGTGCTACTGAGAACTGATAAAGAGTGATAGTAAACTGAAAGAATGAGAACTAAAAGTGACTAAAAGAAATTACTATAAGTTGATATTGACTACATTAGTATAAGTTAAGTTGATAATTGACTGTTAATAGATTCCTTAGAATTAATTTTTAGTAAGATATTGTATGGATATTCTAGTGAAATATAAACCCCTTACAATTGATATTATGTTAAAAGTGAAACTATCTAAAATAAGCGTTATAAGTAATATTGTAACAAGAGTATAGTTACTATAAATGACTAGATAAGAGAACATATGTACTAATAATAGTAAATACGTAAGATGATTAAAAATATTGCAAACGAGCAACTGCAGTATATTAAGGTATACTTTAAAGTTGACAAGATATAGATAATAAATGATTATAAATAATGAATATTGAAATTATTGAGGCATAGAACAATAAAGAAAATAAGGATATGATTAAAGTAAAAAAGGTTAACCACAGAAATAATATATACTGACCAAGTACAATGAGAATTTCTATAACTATACAATTAATTGATTATTGATGTTTAGTTATAAGTAAATAATTATTGAGGCATAGTATATTGAGAATATAGGAAATATAACCATAGGGAATGAGTTAATGGCTGAAGTGATAATGTATGGAAATAGAGGATTAATGTAATGATATCGATAAATTAATTGATAGTATTAAGGTATAGTATATTAAAAGTCTAAGTACTGTACTGTTGAATATATAAGGATTATGGATCAAATACTGATAAGAAATGATATGAAAAAGAGACTATGGAAATGACATATTAGACTAAGTATAATGATAAGCGATATACATAAGTTATTTGCAAGGTTATTTTAAAACTATTTAAAATACGTATATTGATGATTGTATAACTGGATAAGAAAATTTATGGACGAATTTTATTGAATGGGGGTAGAGTGTAACACCCCAGCGGATAAAACAGTAGACTGTGAGACAATACAGTAAATAGTATGGATATAGTAGATTAAAGTAACGGATATGATTCTAATTTAAGTATAAATATGCTCAATTAATTACTGAGGTATATAAAAGATAATATTTACAGAAGAATTTTTAAGGACAGAATAAACAAAAATACTGAAAAATGATTTTTACAGAACTTTAAGAAAATCTTTACAAAAAAATTATTGAGGATACTCAGGATTAAAATCCTAAAGTATTGAGAAAAATAATTTGAGGATGTATATAATGTTAAAAAAGCAAATGGATATACTGTATTTTTTTTAAGTACTAGTTCGAAAATACCAAAAATAATTATACAGCCTGGATGATTAATTATGCATCAAATTAAAAGTTAATTAATACAGACATATAGATAATAAGAGAATTAAAATAATGTTAATTTTTGGTAAAAATAAAGAATGGAAAAGAGATTGGAATGACTGAAAATTTATGGAATGATAAAATTGTAAATAAGAGCAACTTCATAGGCATTTTCAGAAATGGGTTGTCTATGACACAGAATCGAACCCAGAGTAATTTTAAATGATAGAACAACCCAAAATAAGTTATTTTATTCTCCATATTAAAGGTTGAATCTAAACAAAATAAATAAAATAAATTATAAAAAATTTAGGGGCAAAAAGGCAAATAAGAAAAATTAAAAATTATGGGGTAAAAGTGTAATTATTCAAAGTTATGGGACCCATCTATTTATATCAAATTTTAGAAGGGAGTTGAGGTGGCCGGCTATTATATTTTGAAGGAAGAGATTTTATGAGATTTCTATTAATTATCATTAGTAAATTGGACACTTTGCAAAATCTAGAAAATTCCATAATTATTTCTTTTTCTTTCTTCTTTTGACTTTAGCATTTATAAGAGATAATAGATGAAAATTCTTGCTCCCTAAAAAAAAAAACCATGTCACCCATGGAGAAATAATTAAAAGTATTTTCTCCCTTTTCATAGATAAATCAAAGTCAATCTAAGAAAATAGATGGAAAGAAGAGAAGTGGTGGAAGAAATAAATAGAGATGGAAGTAATAAATGGAGATGGAAGTAGATGTCAACACTATTTTGGGGAAAATAAAAGGATGAAATTTAAGAATTTAATTCAAGGTAAAATTTCCTAAACTTCAGTTTTTAATTGAATTTAAGAGTTTTGTAGTTTAATTTAATAAATAATTGAGTTAATTAAGAGATGAACTAAAGTTTTAATGGATTCTGAAAACTATTTTAAGGCAGTAACTTGTAGTTAGAATTCCGATTTTTTAATGAATTAATTTGAGATTGGTCAAACATAAAAGTTGTAGATAAATATTTAATTAAATGTCTGCCAAAGAAATTGATGAAATTCATAGTGAGGAGAGAGTAATTGAACAAAAACCGAGCTAAAATTAGGTTTTCTGAAATTTTGCTACAGTGTTTTTGTTATAGAGAATGATAGAGACAGAATTAGAAAAAAAGTCCAACATAAAAAATGTTTATTTATGTCTTATCTATAGGTCTATAAAAGGATTTTGCAATTAGATTTGTAGTTTATGATATATTGAGTCATACAAGTTGCTTGCCCGAATTGAGTGATACACAAAATAATGGGTACTGAGTTTCATTGATCTGAATACCTTAGAGACTGGATTAGGAAAAGTACAAAACATGAAAAATGATAATTTATATTAAATAAATGGATAACAAATGGTTTTGCAATTAGTTAAACGCAAAATTAATTATAGTCATGGGAACATAAGCTATTTGGATAAGGATCATAAGATAGTAAGTTAACTTTGAAAATTCACTAATAGTTGTGTAGTAATCAGAATGGTTTGAATTTTGACTATGTTATATTCCTATATGTCTGGTGTTAATAGGAAAAATAATCAAAGTAATTGGATAAGTATAGATTAAGTTATGGGCTAAACCATAGAGATTGCCATATTAGGGTTGCAGGGCAGCATGGCTGGTTATAAGGTTAAGTTTAAATTAACACCATAAATTATGTAATAATGGGAATAATGTGAATTTTGGATATGTTTGAGCCTTTTAAGTAGGAATAAGAATGGAATCAATTGGATAAGTGTAGCGAGAGATATGGATAAAAGAATAGAGGCTGTTCATAAGAATTTCATATAGGTAAATCCTAAAAATTGAGGAATTTAAAGAATTTATTTAATATGAGCATAATTAATGTAATTTTATGATAATTAGTATCTAAATTGGAATTAATTAGATATGTAGAGTTAATAATGAATAAAAGACATGATGGAGACTATGGATTCTAAAACCTGAAACCAAGGAAAGAGGAAAAAAAAAGGATATCAGTGGAAGTACTAGGCAAATGTGAGTTATATGTACATCATGATGCATGTTCTTTAATATACCATGATTCATTGCATTTGAATGACTATTCTTCATTGAGCACCAAACATATCTTTGTATAACTGTAAAATAACCAAGCCTAAATTTGATGAATTAATGTTGACTTGATATTGATATAGAAATGGATATCTATTGAGATTTACTGATTACTAAATATCATTACACTTTATTATTGCTCCATTGGCCCATTATACATGTTTGTATAGCAGAGCTACTAAATCGATGGGGTAGTGAGGGGAAAACCATCGGCATTGTGCACAGTGGCCTACTGGACATGGCTAAATATCCGGGACCCTAACTGGGAAGGGACTTGTTTCAACCGTAAAGTCTGGCCTGCCTTACGTAATATAGTAATATTTGACTATAGTTACAGACCCTCTACGTCTATTATAAGAACATGACTAGTTCCCTTTATACTCCAATACTATTGAATGTTATTGCCTGATGATTTTGAATCTGCTCCATATTCGATTCCTTGTTATTGTTGTTATTCATTTCATATCTTCTACTGTCACCCAACTCCTGCATGTAGCATAATGTACATGTAACTTATTGAGTATTTTATACTCATATTTAGTGGTTTATTATTTTATAGGGGAATGAATTAGTGGTGGCGGATTCTAAGTCATTTTTTCTCTGACTTGGAATGTCTAAAACTTCAAGGCAGTAGAATTAATTTTAATGAGTCATTTGTAAAATATTATAGAGCTCAATGGTACAGTGTGTAGATAGATATATGATATAACTGAATTTAGATATTTAATGAATATGTAGAAATGATACTCAATGTGATAAAATTAAAATGTAATGTGATATGTTACTGAACCTTGTCAGACAATAATATAATATGAGTAATACTTTAGTGTCTGATAATGAATGATATTGCTTAATGTGATGTAATTTGATATGAAAAAATTTATAGAAGTATTATGTATACCAAATGAAATATGGAGTTGAGGATATAAGGCTGGTGATCATATTGGAGGTGCTAATTTTTATCAGGTTGAGTAATGGTTGAATTTATAAAATTTATACTATTCATATTAGATGGATATAATAAAAGAAACTCTATCAGAATTTTTGTGAAAATAATAAATGGATTTAGAATATTATTGGATAAATATAAACTTAATTGATAAATTGGCATTGTAATTGGGTTCTACGGATTTTCGGTGACCTTAGGTTTACCCGTGCCCTAGAACCGTCGTGGCTCATACAGTGGGTCGTGACAAATTATCACTCCAAAAATGAATTATTATCATTCATCTCATGTCAATATATTAAGGTATCGACCTTATCAATTCACTAGAGTTATACTGTCATTTTACATTTTATATATTTTCTAACTCTTTACCATGGAGCAACTATAATATTTAATTATTTTCAAAATAATAAAAAATTTTGTTAACCTTAATGGTTCCAAATGGAAGAAAAGAAATGCCTTGAAACCATTTCTATACAAGTCTGCATCTGAAAAATATTAATAACCACTATGTGAGTATATAACTCAGTGAGTATAGATATACAACCATGCATACAGGTTTGGTATACAATGAAAGTTTACGAATCAATAAAAGATAGTAATTTTTGGTAACCAATATATCAGGAGTTACATTAATCAATATAGCAAAAATCATGTAAATTAGTATATCAGTAGTTTCATTAGTTGATATATCGAAGATTACTATAATGCCATATAGTATAATTGTATAACAAAAAATTCAGGCCATATATTCACTATAAAAATAATAATAAGCAAGGCTATAATCTGGTAGCATGCTTCCATTCATACAGTTGATCAGACTGTATGAATGAGAACACCCCTCCTAACTGGGGTCCACTTATATCATTGTGCACAATACCGATATTATTTTAATCCCTACCTTATCGAGAGGGCTTTTTCTGTCAATACATTGCAAAGGAGGCAGATTGGGTTCATTTTCAACAATAGAATCTATTATCGATAGGTTCAATTTACATAATAATTCAATGAACAATAGCAATGAATGATTCAATTATTAGGGTCAGTTGGGTTTGGTAATTTCAACAAAATACATGGAATGCAAAATCATGCATAATCATATAACTATAACTTACCTTAACCTTTTAAACCTATCATTTAAATCCTTTAGCGTATTAGTTCTATTCCATTGCACATTTTATATTCCTTTCACTTTTCAATATTCCTTGGATGTTACATATTCAATTAAACTCAATTTAGATACTAATTAACATGAAATTACATCAATTAAGCTTAGATTAAAGAAAATCCTTAAAATTCTCAAATCATAAGCTTGGCTTTTAAGAAAACCTACACTGGTAGCCTGTGTTCTTTTGGTCATATCTCACTCTATACTTATCCAAATATTTTAATTATTTTTTCTAATTAAATTAGACATCTAAATTCTAACATATCTAAAAATCACATTTTTCTAAGCTCTACACAATTTATGGTGGAATTTCTAATTCTGTCCTGCATCCAACAATTTACCTTGCAACTCCTATCCGAGCAACCTCTACTATTTTACTTATAACTCAATGTGTAGGTTTCCAATTGCCAATATGTTTTCATAGATTTTTAGCTGATACATAAGGAAATATTTTTTATGTTTTGAGCTTTTCCTGAATCTGAATTTAATATCCTAAAAATTATAAAATTCAGTAGAGTTTCTTAGTGAAAATCCTAATATGAGTCAGTCTTATTCAGTGACTTATATCTCTAAATACAATATGAATTTGAGAAACCTTCCTCAAAGATATATAATCTAGATATACATATCTACAACTTTTATGTTTTATATTTTTCCAAATTCATTGCTTAAAGTCACATAATAAAAGCTATAATTTCCTAACCTAATACAAGTTACATAATTTCAAAACTATAATCCAATCTTTAATTGCCTTCATATCCCTTTGTTTATACAACTCAATTAATTCCATTCATTAATCATTCAAACTTTAACACTTATTGAATAAATTAAAAAATCAAGTTTAGGAACTTTACCTTAAATGAATAATTTCTTCTCTTATTCCTCTAAGACTGTTTGATATCTATCAATCTTTTTTTATCAATTTTTCTTACTTTTATATAATTTTTTCTAACTTAGAATTTTTGATTTCTATGGAGGGAGGTTGGAAAAATATTTTGGAAGTGTTCCTACGATAGTATTTTTTCAATCTTTTTCAAATAGCTAGCCCTCTTTTCCATTTATACATCGAAGTCATTAGAAAATCTTGAAAAAAATGAAGAAAATGCAAGAATTTTCTAGAATTAGGTTATTTGTCACTTTTTGCATGGAATGAATAAGTAATTAGGTAAATATTTTTGTATAATTTTATCCTAATTGAATATGTAGGCCAACCATCCCTTAAATTTTCTAGGAAATTTTTGACTTAAAATAATTGAAGAATTGGTGGGTCCCATAATTTTGAATAATTAGACTTTGACCCAAAATTTCTCTTATTTATAATTGCTATCACAATTCTTTTTAATTTTTTTTTTCAATTAAATTCTTAAATTCTTTTCATTAAAGTTTTATGAAACCTTATATTGCGTATTATATCTCAATTTAATTTTCTTAGTGAATCTTAATAGCTAATGAAATTATATTCCGAATTTATTTCGATGAAAATTTTAAAAATTAAAAATTTATTTTCCTATCTCCAAATTAATTATCATACACTTTAATTTCATAAAATTTCCATTAATTCATTTTATTTTGATTAATTATTCTCAATTGTTCTCCGATCTTTAATCCGGTGAAACTCCAAAATAGAAAACAATTAAATTTTCCTTAAATGCAATTTCAAATTTCCTAATTTCTTAATGTATTTCCTTTAATTTTATTGAATTTCTATTTATGTTACCCAACTTGAAACCTTAAATATTTCGGGGTGTTACAAAAAAAAATTAAGAAAATAAATTCTAAAAAAAAAAATCAATAAATTTTCATTTTAATTGATAAGTGCAACCATGCAAAGTCTCTTACTCTCAAATTACCAGTATTAGATATTAATAAAAAAAGGGTCGCCCTATCATTTTTGGTTTCTAAACATTTTTTAAATTGACTATAATATTCTTATTTATTTTATTGTTTAGCTAATAAATATTTTTATTAATTACATTATTTAGCTAATAATTCTCATAAGAAAATAATATTTAAATTTTATTTATTTTATTTTTATGATTATTATTCATAATTTTTTTATATTTTATATTTCAATATTTAACATTAAATATAAGAAATATTTTTATATATTTAATAAAAATTATTTTTAAATATATAAATCTTTATTGTTTTTAATTCTCTAACTAAAGAAAACTTATATATTAAAAAAAATTTAATAAAAATTTTATTTTTTAACTCTCAAAAAGAAAGAAGATACTAAAAAATAAAAAAGAAAGGAAAACCTAAATTCCATTTCTTTCTTTCTTTCTTTCTTTTTTTTTTATTTCATAATGGAAAAGTGTTATTTATATTTTTTTATTTTTAAAAATGATAATAAAAAATATATTTAATAGATATATAATATTCATATAAGAAAAAATCTAATAAAATTTTACTTTTAATTTTAAAAAAATAAACTAATCAAAAGTGGATAAGGTCTCAAGAGAATATCAACTTGAGCATATTTGCAGAGCTTACAATATACAAAGTTAGTTGGTGGCAGAGCCAGTTGTTTAACTGGTGGGTGTCGTGGTGGGTTTGATTGTCAATGGCACATGGATGGGCGTGAACACAACATTTATGGGCATACTGATGCAAGAATTGGAGAGTTAATAGAAACATATGACTCGTGTATAATTTATATTTTTTTCACATATTATAAAATACGAAAAAAATAAAATTTTATTATTGTTTTTTCTTATATAAAAATATATAATTATTAAATATATATTGTATTATCACATTCTTTAAAAATAAAAAATATAAATAATTTTTTTATGAAGAAAAAAAATTATTATTTTTAAATTCTGTCGAATCTTCAAACATATAAAAGCAAAAAGTTCAATTAAAATTGAATAAAAATTAAACAAAGATTAAAAAATGCCATTACACATTTATAATAAATATTATCCATTACCATAAATTAAAATAGGGAGGAACTTAAAAAATGTTACTAATTCTTCATAAATGTTACCATCATAATGATTAGTTAAAAAAAAGAGTAAACAACTTGTTTTACTTGGATATCACTAGATATCTAGCCAAGTGAGATACTTTTTACCGAGTTTAGGAGAAAGCAGATATTATAGGTAACTTGGTTTGGCCTGTACACTGATTCTCAATTTTTTTTATTGAACCGGATAAATTTGATCGAACCATGACAAAAGTTAAAATAAAATCAATTTAAATTTAATTTTTTTAGTATAAAAGTATTTTTTTTTTTGAGAATTAAAAAAAAAAAGATTATTTGTCAAATATATTTCTATTATCAATTAAAAATAAAAATTATGAATTAAAAATAATAATAAAATTAAAATTTTTTTCTTTTAAAAATTATTAGTTAAATAATATAATTAATAATTATATTCATTAGCTAAACAATATAATAAATGAGGATATTATAGTTTATTTTAAAATAAATGGGAGTGTTAAAAATAAAAAAGGATGTTAATATTTTCACCTATAATAAAATATAATAAAAATAAAATAATTAAATAAAATTTATCAATTGTAATTCAGCTGGCAAAAACCTATTAAAACATTATATATGATATATATATGATTATTAATTCCGAATAATATCCCTAAAATCTTCTTCTTCCTTTTTCTAAAACCTTTAACCCTAACTTTACTTTCTCTCTCTATCTCTAATAGCCATGGCTACCACTGTAGAATCAGAAAAACATACCGATAACGGCTCCACGAATCCCCAAGACTCTACAAAACACCCAGAATACGAACCACAACCCATTGCCGCCACAACAACAACCGGAGCAGCCGCAGCAGAAACTACAGAATGCGATTCATTATTAACCCAAAACCCCGAGGCGGAATCTAGTTCTGCACCAAAACCCGCTACTGCCACTACGAGCGCAAGGTGGCCAGGATGGCCAGGGGATTCCGTGTTCAGGTTGATAATACCAGTGCTGAAAGTGGGCAGCATTATTGGACGCAAGGGTGACATTATCAAGAAAATGTGCGATGAAACTGGGGCTCGCATCCGCGTCCTTGAGGCCCCAATTGGAACTGCCGATCGCATTGTATGTTTCTTATCACTGCTTCTTCTTCTTCTTCTTCTTCAGTTTCTTATTATATGATTTTACCAATTTTGTTTCAGGTGTTGATATCTGGAAAGGAAGAACCGGAGGTACCTCTATCCCCTGCAATGGATGCTGCAATAAGAATTTTTAAACGTGTTAGTGGGTTAGCTGAGGGTGATGCTAATCCCAAAGCATCTGGAGCTGCCGGCATTGCATTTTGCTCGATTCGGTTATTGGTGGCATCTACACAGGCCATTAATTTGATTGGAAAGCAGGGCTCATTGATCAAGTCAATACAAGAGACGACTGGTGCATCTGTGCGTGTATTGTCTGAAGGTATGCTTCAGATTCTCTTATCATTTAGTTTGAAACTTCCCTGATATTGCCATGGGCGAGTGCCACTCTTTTTGCTTAGTCAATAGAATCTCAATGTTTGTTGATTTGATGTGCATTATTAGTTCTTTTGTCTCTCTTGAGCTGCAATTTATTGTTGCCTATGTGGTATAAAACTAAAACATGATAGACACACGGCAAATGATAGACCAGGTGCAATTATTCAGTGCACCTTGCATTGAAAATATATGGAATTGTGTAGGATGGACTGCACATAAATAGGGTACAATGCCTGGCTGTATTGTATAATTTCTTCTGTCTTTGCAAGTATTTTCTTCTGGTCACCTTGACCCGGCATAGCTGAAAATTACAAAATACCATTGCTTTTTAAAATTAAAATCTATCATTTTCCTGCTTAAGAGAATATCAAAACAAGACTCTGGTGTTAATTACCTAATCAAGCTCCTAACTAAGTTTCCCATCGTCAGACATGTGCCAAATAATTATCTGGGTGTATCTCCCTCCGTCCCAAAATAAATGTCTTAATTTTTTTTTTAGTATGTCCCAATTTAATTGTCTCATTTCTTAATTTAAATTATATTTTACCTTAACATTCCAATAATATCTCATATATTTGGTCTTATATAATTAATGTAAGCTTGAAAAAATAAAAACATTTATTACCTTTTGATAAAAAAAGGAGATGATTATATTTAATTAGGAGAGAGATGTTAAAATAATAAAGGAGATGGTCCTACTTAATTAGAAGAGAGTAAATGTTAAAATAGTCCAAAAAAATTTTCTTAATATTTGTGCATTTTACAACTAGGACATTTATTTTGGGACAGAAGGAGTAGAAGCTTTGGAGCACCTTTTACCTACATACTTTGTTATGCTTTGTCGATAGGCTCAAAGCCTAATCGCTGGAACAAAAACAAAGCATAATTTTTCTGCTTTTGTTATGTATACTTAACTATTATCACTTTACTACTTTTGAATGTGTTCACTCACTATTTAGTTAAAAATTTTCTTTTATTTTTTTGCCGTTTTTCTTTACTGTAATGGTACCATTGAGTTCAGTTTAACTTTAGTGATACATAAATAAGTTCAATTGAACTTCATTACACCAGTAAGCTTCCTTATCTAAATGATTTTCTAAATACATTGCCCTATAAAACAAAGATGATTATAAACTTTACTGTGAAAATACTTGCCAAAATATTCCTTGTACCTTTCCCCCCAATTTTTGGGCTTAAAAAATGTCAATATTTTTTTTATTACTATCAACAATTACTATGTTTCTATTCTAAATGAGTTATTTTGCTTTTTTTCCTTTGGCTAGAAAAGGAGATAATTGATAACCTGAAAAAAATCTATTTAAATTTAATGCAGTGGAACCACTATTGTACCTTTTGATATATTGTAATACGTAGATGCATTGGTTAAAGGACAAGTAAAAAAATCACGTTCTCTCTTTATGCTCGTACTTTATGGCTAGGAGTTCTTTTTCCTTAATTAAATGTATGTTCTGAAATTTATTGATACTCAAGTGGTCATTTTTAAAGGAAATAATTTTTAAAGGAAATAAGTGTTGAAAGAATATTGAAGGATGTTCAGGGTGTAAAACATTTTTGTCTGATAAAGTTAGAATTTTTTTGAAATCAAATTTTATAATGGTTACTTGTCATTGCAATAAAAATTTAACTGAGTTTATGCATATCTCTCTCCTTTATCAGAGAACTTTGTTAATTTCTTTATTTCTTTTTTTTTTTTTTTTTTTTTTTTTTTTTTAAAGGGGGAGGGGAGGGTGTGGAGGTGTTTATGGGGTGGGAGTTGAAAAGGAATGCTTAACTCATCATGGTTATTACGTTATAGAGTGCAAGTTTGTGTCTACGTATATCATAGATGAAGTCATGAACTTACATTTCTCTATATATGATATACATTTACTTCTTTACATTGATGAGCATGCATATGCCTCTGTATGTGCGTGTCTATATGGTGTCATAAAGCTTGTTTGGCGGTGTCTAGATCAACTTTCCCAATCGGCTTTTGAGTTTCTTTTTTGGCAAATCTTCTGCAAGTTTTCTGGTTGCCTAGGATTCTAGAAAAGCAACAAATTATTTCTTTCCAGAAGGTTGGGTTTTGAGAGGGTTGAACAAAAAAACATGCATTGCAAGAAAAAATCAGGATATAGTCATAGATGGCAATGTTACCTAGTACACATAATTGAGGAATGCTCTCACCAATAACCAGAATGCTGGCAGTGACCTGTCTGCCACCAGAACACTAGTATCCTGTCAAAGGGCATAAAGTTAATGTGGAGATCAAGAATAAAAATCACAAGGAACAAATCCTTTGAGAAAAAAATGGAGGGGGAAAAGGGAGCGGCGGGGGGGTTGGTTGGGGGTGGGGTGGGGTGGGGGTTGTTGGGTGGGGTGTGATTTAGAGGGAGGGTGTTTCTAAAACACTGTCAACAAAAATTCTTGGAAGGTTGTAATCTGTATTGTCCAGTTTTAGGTTCTCATAAGCATACTAATTTTGGTTGCTCTAAACATTTTTGGAAGTTGTATTCACATCAATAACCTTTGCTTGCTAAGTCATGAAATCTCATAACTCTTAATTGGTTCATTAGTTCTACCAAGAGAATTGCTGCAATTTTTGTCTACAAACATGCTCTTGTATTCAACATTATTTTCCTACTCTCTGAATAATGCAACTGATAATGAAGTCCTGGCATTGGCAGATGAAGCGCCATTTTATGTTGCTGCAGATGAGAGAATTGTGGAGTTGCAGGGAGAAGCCTTCAAGGTTCTCAAGGCTGTAGAAGCAGTAGTGGGTCACTTGAGGAAGTTTTTGGTTGATCATAGCGTTATTCCTTTGTTTGAAAAGAATGTAAGTCTATTTCTATCGGTATGTATATATATATATATATATATATATATATATATATATATATATATATATCTATATAT
>CANXYC012905827.1:0-24427 GCA_948193065.1 Aleurites moluccanus
ATTATTTCTTCTTAAATTTTTTAATACAAATAAAAAATTCATTTTCATATTTTTGACAAATTTAAAAATAAAAAGTAAAAAATATTTTTTAAAAAATATTTTTATTTTTTATTTGTTATTTTTTAAAAAATAAAATAAAAACATTTTTATTTTCAAATTTATCAAAAGTATGAAAATATATTTTTTAATCCTAAAAAAAAATTTAAAGTAAAAATAGAATGTAATTAATTAAAATTAAAGGGTAAGGACATTTTGATCTTTTCACTACCCTTGTAGGGTTGACTAACGGTAAAATTGGACAGAAGGATCTAGTATTATATTATGACATTCGTCAGGGGGGAGTTAGTGTATTTTTGAAAGGTCAGGGAGAACTTAGTGTAATGGATAATTCTACAGGAAGGAAATTGCAAATAACCCTAAAAAATTTCATATTTTTCCGTTAATCGATGAGTAAAAAATTATCTTTTGCTAAATTATTTTATTTTAATCCCAAAAATACTCCTCTTTACCCTGCTTCTCGTTTCCTCATAAGCGCCTCCTTCAAGATGCCCCTAGTTCATGGTTGGGAGCTTGACCCAAAAACATATTCTATCTCGACTTGGAGTTGTAGCGAAAAGTTTGATTTCTTCGTATAGGAAAAACATCTGATTTCTTGTCTCATAATGGCTTCTTCAGCGATGGTTTTGGACCCCAAACCGACATTGGGACTTCCACTGTCAATTTTCGCCACAAGATCGGACTTCCAATAACCTTTTGCGAACCTATCCAACTCCGATGAAAACGACCTATACAGCAGCCTAAAATCTCTCCAGCGTCAGCTCGAGTTTATTGTCATCCAAAAGGAGTATGTCAAAGACGAGCAGAAGAATTTGAAGCGCGAACTTCTACGTGCCCAAGAAGAGGAGAAGCGGATCCAGTCGGCCCCGCTCGTCATTGGGCAGTTTATGGAGATGGTGGACTAGAACAATGGTATCGTGAGCTCCACCATAGGCTCTAATTATTATGTGAGACTTCTTAGCACCATCAATAGGGAACTTTTAAATCCCTCTGCTTCGGTAGCCCTGCATTGACATTCCAATGCCCTTGTTGATGTCTTGCCTCCTAAGGCTGATTCCAGTATTTCTCTACTCAGCCAGTATGAGAAGTCTGATGTCACTTATAATGTAAGTCCAATTTTGAAAGATAATTCTCACTGTTTTGCTAATTTTGGAGGAGAATGAGAAAGATGGAAATGTTTTATCATTTACATGTTGGTTTTGTCTGATAATCCATATTGAATTGCTTGTTATTTTTAAGATGCAATTGCACCGGTCTCCAACAAGAAAAAATCTCATGGTTGGTGTGATTTCAACTCTTCATCTACTGTATTCGATTCTAAATTAAGTTGTTTGTTCAACAATGATTATCGTCGACATTTTAATTCTTGAGAAATTGCGAAAACAATATTCAAATTTTGATTTTAATTCACATCTCAAATCTTCCCCATAATTTATGGAATATTCTAGTTGATTGTTCATTTATAATTCTGTTTTTCTTTTTATGATAATGGTGTGGTAGTAGTGAGAAATGAAAATTTTGGTTTGGTTCAGAGTAATGGCATTTGAGTGAAAATTAGATTAAAAATGAGAAGTATTTTGAATTTTTTACATAGATTTAACGAATTTTTTAACAGAATGACCTTGAATTTTAATAAAACTAAAATGTAGAGACTTATTAGTATAATTTTGAAAATATAATGACTTTTTAGTATAATCAGCCAAAATACAGGGATCTCATAGTAATTAAGTTTAAAAAATAATTTTAAATCACTAATAAGTTGATTTAGACATTATATTTTAATCATTCTCTTCACAATTTAATTTTATAACCATGAAAATAAAAAATTAATAGTATTTAAATTAATAGTATTTATTTAATTACTTTTTATTCAATATTAGTTATTTTTTAACTTGTGACATATTATTCTCGTCGATTCTAAAATCCGATCGAATTTGAAACTATATTCACGAAATATAATTTTTCTTCTTATAAATATTCATTTATTTACTTTTGTATTTATAAATTCATGTTCATTTTGTCTTTAAAAAACGACATGTTTTTGAACAAACTACAACGAAATGAAAAAGAAATAGAAAAACGACCTTCAAATTAGTGGTTCTAATCTTGTCGTCAGGCTTAGGATAAGCAGCGACAGCCGCTAAGAAGTCCACCGAAATTCCTCCACATCCTAGCTGCTTGCATTTTACCAAACACAATCATAATTTTCTACTAAAAGTATAAAAAATCGAATCCGAAGAACCTTTTTAAAAGTGAATTCAAAAACTCACAATGATGCGGTTTTCCGGCAGTGGAGGAAGCGAATCGGACGACATTTTGACCCTGAAATTCGTCAGAAAAATCAACTATATAAAACAAAAACGAAATTAAATCGAAATTAACCAATATACAAAGAAGAAATAGTATATATGCATATATTTATATTATAGATAGAAAAGCGTACGTGAGAGAGGGAGAGACAGAGACGCGGAGGACCTGGCACAGTAGTCCTTACGTGAGGTCGGGATTGAAAGGAGAAGAGAGGATGTAGGCCGTTGACGCAAACAAGAAGAAGAATGGAGAATGGAGGCATTTGGTAGTGTGGAGTGGGAGAAGATCATTTTTCCTTGTTTTTCTTTTAACCTACTCTACTTCCGTGGCAAATAAAAAGCAGCTGATGACGTGATAGGGGGATTGGGCGATGCGAGCTGTAGCTGTGGCTGTGGATATGGTGATTTTCTTTTCTTTTGAATTGTACGATATGATTGTTTGGAAATAGCCAACTAAGCCTTGCTCAAATAGCTAAGGTTGAAGCTTTGATAACTCAATTTCGAATCACGTCTTTATTTTTTTATCCTGAATGGGTATGTTGATTAAATTACACTAATTATTTCTAAACCTCTCTCTCTATAAAACTACTAATTAGCATCTCAATTAACTTGAATTAATGTTAAAATATTGGATTGATATTGCAATTTTAATTTAAGATTTTTAATACTAAATTAAAATTTAGGGATAACAGTTAATTTAATAATAAATTAAGTAGTGATAAGTATAATTTAACTTAAATATGTTTGAATTTTTATTTTATTCATATTGGATTGTAATATTTAATTAAAATTTATATTAATACCTAATTATATATAATATCTCATAAAAAAAACTGGTTTAGAAAGTAGTAGTTGAAATTTAATAGTCTAGCAGTTTCTACCCGCTTTGACTCGTTGAATTTTCTACATGAGGTAAAGATACAGCCTTAACTACCACAATAAACACAATTCAACCTCATAGTTTAGTACTTGACCAGCACTTGTTTTTGTTTTTGTTTTTTTTTCCGTAAAATAAAATTAGAGATAAAATTTTATTAAAGACAAAATGAAATTAGATAAAATTAAAATGTTTTAGATATATAAATGCGTAGATTTTAGAGATTATTAAAAAAGAAAAAAAGAAAAGAATAAATAAAAATTAACTTGAGAAGTGAGAAATATATTATGATTTAAAGAAATTATAATTATCAGAATAAATCGAATCAAAATCATTTAGAGTCAAAATAAAAAATTTTATATAATTCATCTTAATTAATAAATAATTTTGAAATTAAGGCAAATTTGAGTGGTTAAGTTTAGGTAATAGTCCTGGAAGGCAGTAGTCAACAATTCGAACCTATTTCCAGCCTAATAAATGGAGCCAAAAAATCACTATAAGTTCTATACGACAACGAACAATAATAAGGGACAATTAACCAGAAGATATATAATACAAGGAGTGTTAAGCTTACATCTCCAACTTTGTGCAATAATGAATCAAGATTTTTTTTTTTCCCATCAAAATCAGATGCAAAGGTAACCAGATAAAATCCCAAACACCTAAACTAACATCAATCGAAACCACTTGAAAAGCCCAGTCCTTAGGAACTGTACACTTCGAAACCACTCTTAAAAGAAACCTCATACCCAATATCCATCGTTCCAATTTCGCCTCGAAAGGAGCCCACCGTGCTCACTCATGCTCCCTCTTAATCTATAAAATGCTGGTTTACTTCGTACTGTTCTTAAAGGACCTGATCTGTTTCCCTCCCTAATAGCTAAAGACAACCGATCCCCTACCAAACTTGAAGCTGAAAATGGTCTATTTTCCATCTCTTCAAGTGGACCAGAACTGTACTCCATTGTGATGAAAGAAGAGGCCTGCCCATAAGTTAACCTAGGGGAGATCCCGCCAGCATTCCACCAACTACTATCGGAGGGAGCAAGATCACCTCTAATGTCAGAATCCATAGCAGAAGACTCCTTTTGACTACAGTAGTCTGCACAAGTCTCATCCATGTCATTATATATCAGCTTTAAAGCCTGAACTACTTCTCCCATAAATGGTCTGTTAGTCACCTCTGGGTGAACACACATAGAAGCAATGGCTGCCACCTTAGCCATATCATCAAAGTCATAAGTTACTGCCAAGAAAGGATCCACCAACTGTTCCAATCCTTCTCTACTGGTTAGCAATGGGCGTGCCCAAGTTACTAAATTTTCCTGTCCCAGAGGCTGAGACATATCCACAGGTTTTCTTCCAGACAGAAGCTCAAGCAACACAACTCCATAACTATAAACATCACTCTTGACAAGCAGATGTCCTGTCATTGCATATTCAGGAGCAACATACCTGCAACAAATAAATAAACATTAAACAAAATTGGGCAGTAAGACAAAATCAAATCAGGTAGATTTTGCATATTTGTGTATTTTCAGAATTTTGAAAAAACATTTGCTTTTGTTAAGATCATGACTTTCAGGAATAATTAAATTAAAAAAATTCTACGGCTGATAGTAACATTCTTGGGAAAACTCTGGGAATAATATAAAGCATGAATATGGGTAGACTGAACAACAATTTGGTAACAAATCAGGACCTTTGAAGAAAGGAGGGGGTTAGACTAGTGCAATTACCCAAAAGTGCCCATGACCCTAGTAGATATATGATTACTTCCTTCAGTTGCTTCTCTTGCCAGGCCAAAATCTGAGACCTTAGGTGTGAAGTCATCTTCTAGTAAAACATTACTAGCCTTAAAATCTCGATGAATTACACGAGGGTTAGAATCTTCATGAAGATAGGCCAATCCTCTAGCTGCTCCAAGGGCAATCTTCAACCGTGCATCCCAATCAAGATGTCCTTTTCTTTTGTCAATGCCTGAAACATCAATAAACAGGCATTGCATGAGATTTAATTATATAGTATTCTTGTTTCTATGGAAAATAGAATAAGAGTTCATGCTTCCAGTTAACATGATAAAAATATGGCAGCACATTTACCCAATTAATACACAGTTTATATATTGATCAACCAGCCAACTAATACTTCAGTGTTGCTGAGGAAACATACCATGCAAGTGGGATTCAACACTGCCATTTCGAACAAGTTCATAGACTAAGCACCGAGTGCGTCCTTCTATGCATATACCAAGCAATTTCACAAGATTGCGGTGATGCAATCGACTCAACATCTCAACTTCTGCAATGAATTCACGGTCTCCATTCTGACTGTCCCGTGTAAGTAGTTTAACAGCAACCTCAGTTCGATCTTCCATAGTCCCATGGTAAACACGACCAAATCCCCCTTCACCCAAAATCTTCTTTGAACTGAATTTCTCTGTTGCTTTCTCAAGCTCAGCATATGGAAATTTTTTCACAGAAAGCATACAAGTAGCCATGGTTGACATGAGGGACATTGATGTGGAGCTTGCAATGCTACTCGACAAGAAAGACCCAAAGCCTACATCAAATATAAAGATCCAAAATATATCAAACTTGGCATATTACTTGTTTTGAGTGATAATTAAAGAATGTCACTATTTCACCAGCATACATCTCCAGATATCAAGCAAAATAAATCCAACCAAGCACAACAACTAGAACGGTAAACTATCCCAACTGCTTTCTTCATTTGAGGCTACAAAAGAGCTAATGAGCGAGAACAAATTAAGGAATAGGAGCAATCTAATGTTAATTATATTATGAACTATAACACTGGCATTGAAGGTGTTAAGGCAATCATCTGACATTATTTCACCTAATTGACATTAACAATTGTAAAAGGAACATGCAACATTTTCTGTTGCAAACTATAGAAGCCAATAAACATACAAGCATGACATCCCTCTGCAACATGCACACACAAAATACTACAAATATATAGGGATATACCAGATCTTTTGTTTATAGATGATGCAAATGCAGGACCAACAGCACTTGATGGTCTTCCAATCTTTCTCCATCTTACGAAAATGAAGACTGCCCCAACAAAAACCAATAAGACAACAAATGCAGATAAAGCAATGATGGCGATAGTTCTATGATTCATCTTCTGGTTCTTGCTCACAAAATTTGCAGTAATGGGAAGATTTCCAGAACTTCCACTTGGACCACTCCCCATGTAATCTGGGTATGGTGGTGAAGAAGGAATCCCTGTCGCACACTCTCAAGTCATAACCATGATTTGGGAATACAATGGTAAATTGGTAATCTTAGTTAACAAATGCGGATCTTACCTGGATAACTAATGGATATCACTTCATAATCACCAAAAAGAGTCTTATTTAGAGGCACTTTCTTATGCAAAAATCTATCATATGTCAGTATTGCAGTGGTATTATCAAACTTCTCTCCTAGTGGAACCAAGTTAATGTCCACTACAGTTTTTCCCTGATTTTGACTATCAGCACTGGCACCCATTATTTTCACTTGACTTTGCTCCAAATATGTGCCTACTGCAACCTCAATCTCTAGCTGATTCATTGAAGGAAAAATAGCATAAGGAGCCACATCTAAAAGAAGTCTGACTTTCATAGGAAAAACACAACCACAAGGCGAACTGAAGAGAACTGCTGTAAGTGGCTCCACGCAAACTTGATCACAACCTGCCAAAGATTCTTTTGTCAACATCATAAAGTCACAAGTATCTGATAGAGATATATAACTAAGGTTATAGAACTAAGGTTGACGTCCAAGTATTACTTTGGTCTTCAAAAGGTGATGGAGCAACCACAAGAGGTTTCACACGGTGATGATGATGATGATGATGACCACCACGTCTTGGTGAGGGAGCACCGTTAGCACCAGAAGCAAATGCTGCAATTGAAGAGAGAACATTAGCAAATGCAAGCAACAATGTTTTGACAAGATGCCACAAAGTAATTATATGTTATACCTTGATGAGCTGGAGGTAGTGCAGGTGAAACAGAAGGCTCAGCCATGTGCATTTGAGGTGGCTGTGATCGAGCTAATGGAAAATTCCTTGAAACCAGCCTAGCTGTTAGAAATAGAGCAACCTCAATGTGTTATCCATTGGCAAGAATTATTACTATAACATGAAATTAAAAATAAGCCTATAAATGATAAAAGACTGGTGTCAAGATTCCTATGCTATAACTGATGCATTTTGTCAAAAAAATATTTGCTGTCATAACAGCAGGCTGACCTCACAATAGAGTAGGGAATTAGCAAACTTCCACACCTTGATTTGAGAAGGTTTGAATTAAGTTCCAAGAGAGAGAGAGAGAGAGAGAGAGAATATTCACAAATAAGTGACTCAAGTCCAGTGGACAAACAAAAAAGGAAAAGGTGAGAAGATTTCAAAATTCAAACACTCAGCAGATCCCCTCATTGGTAAAGAATGCCTATATATTGTTCTATCAAACTAAAGGATGCCTCATCCAAATCATTTGTTAACCTTCCCACATTCCCACATAGTCATACCATATTTTCCTCAAAAAAGTCCCAGTTGAAAAGGATCTTACACATTATGCACAAAATATTTAATAAGTAAATGATTTTCAGCATGCACATACTAAAAATTGAAAAGAAATAAAATATTCAGAGATTCTTAAGGCGGACAAAAAATCCGGGCTGGAAGGAACATAGAGACATTTATATTTGTCAAAGCTTGCATATATGCCAAAATTCCATGGATTGCAACCACAAGCACCCTAGATGGCATTTCTTAACCAGCATTTCTAACATTTCCTCCAGAATAGTAGTTGCAAAAGTTTATGGTATGGCATGTAATAAACAAAAGACATTGTAAGTCACATCCAGTAAGTGGACATGGGTTTAAAATTAACACCATCTCCTAGTCTAAGCTCTTTAAGTGGAGAATAAACAAAGGGAATCTTCAGCAAAAGAGTATAGAGGAAAATATCTTCCTTTCATCTATATTAGTCTACAGCATTGGCAATCTTACCATGTTCCACCAAAATTTCCTTCGTATATAATTGTGAATTTAGCTGAGAAGAAGGAGAAAAGTGTATATGCAGTAATGGATTCCCTGAAAGATGAGAATTAAAACATAAGTTTTTCGCAATGAAGTAAATTATGAGGACCCGGCAATGAACCATGTAGGCCTTCTATATGAAAAAGAATATAAGCAAATGATATGTACCACATCATAACCATATCTAGTCAGGCATAGATAGAAATACAACAAATGCATAAGAAAATTATTAAAAATTCAGAAATGGAAGAAATCAGTTATGATCATTTCTCAAATTGAAAGAAAAGACCGAAACAAGAAAATGCTTTAAATTGTGTTATTAATGTGCTTTAAGAAAGCATGTTGAAAGCTGCAAGTTCATTTTGCACTGAATTCCTATGAAAATAAAACAAATTTTCCCTTTTGGTAAAACAATTGTCCTTTCACATTGCACAGAATTAAACATGATCTATCCCCAGATTACTAAATATAATTCTCCAGAACTAGGTAACAAGCATTCAATGAGAAAAAATGGATACATCATTGGCATTTCTTGAAATTAAAGATAGATAAATGATAAAAACAAAAATCCCCAACTAACACGTTTTCAATTCATTCCTAACTAAGCTTTGTACGTTCAAAATCACAAGATGCTTCATATTGAAACCCACAAAGCACACTCAAACTAAGTCTTCACTCAAAATGTGAAGAGAAATAATGTAAATTAAAGCATTTGATGCAACTAAAATCTCAAAAATTACCTAAACATGTAAAAACAAAGGTAAGGAAGCAAATAAGAAGCAGCAGCAGCTTCAAGGATAGCAGCATCTTCTCTCAAACCAAAACAGAATCTACAACAACCATGGTCAGAAACAACCAAAACCCTGAAGCTGAACAGCAAACGTTTCAGAGATCCACCGGAAGTTCCTAGGATTCCAACACCGCCGGCAAACCACTCCATTGCATTGTGTAATAATCACATTGAGAAATTGCATAGCTAAGTAAGTGTATGTTAGCCAGCAAAAGTAGTAAACCCTAGGAGAGAGAAAAATCAAGACAATGCGCGTGTGTAGGGTTGCAGATCCATAAAATGCGCTGAAGATCTAAAAGTCACATAACACCTAACACATATACATAAACATACAGTCTCTCTTTCTCTCTCTCTATATATATATATGTTACAGAGCAGTGCGTTTTAGAGAGAGAAAGTGAGTGAGAGAAGATTCAGAGAAAGATAGAAAAAGATGTCGAAATGAAAGTTTTGATTAGGAGAGTAAGAGTTTAGGTGAAGAACAGTAGGGAGAGAGAGAAAAAGGAGAGAAAGAGCCTTTATTGCTACTTAAGTGTGGTAGTATGTTGCTGCAGGGTTGAGGGGTGCTAACTATTTTTATACAATAATTTCAATATTTAAAAATTTTATAAAAATTTATAAAAATTATAATTTGATAATATTTTATATAATAAATCTAATAATATATTTTTTATATTAAATAAAAATCTAATTCAGAGTTAAAAATATAATATAAATATATTAAATCTAAACCGTTAAATATAATATATAAAATTTATAATATATTTTTTCTATTTATTTAATTTTTATTTAACATAAAAAATATATCATGAATTCATCATATAAAACGCTATCAAATTATAATCTTTATAAATTTTTACAAAATTTTTTAAATACCAACAACCCTCTAACCCCGTTGCTATAGCTATAGCAAATACACGCTGCTTTTGGAAAATGATGAGGGTTGTCTGCTTCACGCTTTTTTGGAGCGCGTGTTTTCTACGCCCCTGTTAAACGACAATTTAGGAGCCGTTTCTTGTTGTCGTCATTTGGAAAAACCGTTTTTTCGTTTTTGAGTAAAATGCCCAAATATTTATAGGTGCATCAATTTTTCTTAATAAATTTTTGTATATAATTTATATATTTGATGAAATATATTTGTATTATCAAATTTTATCAAAAAAATAAAAGTAAATATATTTTATGAATTAAAATAATAATAATAAAAAATAAAAATATATGAAATTCATATAAACCATACTTAAATTAAGAGATTTAGATAAAAAAATTCTAAAAATTTATAAACTCTATCTAAATTTATTATTTGATCAATAAAAAATTAATCAAAATTTATAAATTGTTCAAAATTTATCATCAACTATAATTTTTTATTATGAAAGTTTTTAAAATTTCATATAAAAAGTGTTATTTTAAAATATTATTTTAGATATTTAAAATAATAATTAAAAATATAAATAAATAAATTTTTTAAATAAAAAATAACGAAGGGAGTAGTCTATTTTCATAATAACCACTAGCCATAACAACCATCATAATTCCTGACAAAATTAATTAATTAACCTAGGTTATATTTATTATGATTTTTAATTTTTAAAATAATAAGAAAACAAATATGTTTGTCTAATATCCTTTAATAATAAATGAAATATATATTTTAATAGTTTAATAGTCGAGTTACTGTTTTATAGTGAAAGATATTAAGAACTCAAATTCTAATAATTTATATTCTTTATAAAGAAGTTTTATTATTGATTTAATTTTAACAGAAAAAAATTTAGATTCATTGATATGTTATGCTTAATTTTTGTTTATTAAATTTTTTTATCTAATAATAATATGATGAAGTTAAATTTAAAAAAAAAAAAAGGAATCTAGCTAATTATTTGTATTTTAATGACTTTCTATTAATTTCATTTCGAATAAAATTAAATTATAGAAAAATCAAATAAATCAAAATAAATTATAAGATAAATCGAATTGAAAATAATTTAAAATATTTACAAGGTTAATCGACTAAATTAATTGATATATTTCAATTCAGTTAATATAATTAAAAATGAACTAAATAGTTAAACTATACTAAAATTTAATCAAATTAAATTATTAAATTTAGTCAAATTGAATTAAATTGGATTTAATTTAATTTTTAATTATTTTAATTTTTTATCACCTTATCTTATACATCTTAAAAATAATATTAATTGAATTATTATTATTGTAGATAATCATAAAATTTTTGGATATGAAACATAAATAAATTTGAATATTACTCTCTTCGTATCAAAATAAATGTCTTAAATTTTTTTTTTTATGTTCTAATTTAATTATTTTATTTTCTAATTAAAAATATATTGGAAAATATAAAAAATAATTAAAAAATATAGAATATAAGAAAATTAGGAAAGTGAGTAGATATTAAAGTAATTAATGAGTTAAAATAATAAATAAATTAGGAATATTAAAATAAATGAAATTTTTTTAATAATTATATATTTAATATTTAGAGGGTTTATTTTAAAATGAAGGGAGTAAAAAACAGTATAAACAAACAACTGTACTCAATTATGAGTTGCAAATTTTATTTTAGATTTTATTGGAGGAAAAAAAAACCGTCAAGCTTGTAACCGTCTTTTGCTGTTTCCTTGCCCGCGTGATACTGCCATAATCATTTTGGGTTGTTTGGGTTCAATTCTTCAAAATTCATTTTGGTAAATAAAAAATTATTATTTTTAAAAATATGATAAATAAAAATTATTAGTTAGTAAAATCACTTTTGTGCTTAAAAAATTTTAATTGATTTCAAATATTAAAATTTATTAATGAATTATTAAGTAAAACATTTAATTTTAAGTGATTTTTAATTATTAATAAATTTTAAATTTTAAGTTGAGAGTCACCGACACTACCATCCTCGCCGCTGCCATCACTCTGCTGACAGCTTGACATCATGTCTTGACCCCTCTATTTTTTTTATTGTCCACAATTTTCATTACCAATATGGCCATAGTCCTAATTGCCATAAAGTTTTCTTTTCTTTACCTTTATTTAAATTAATATTAAATATGCACACTAAGAAATAATTTAATAATAAATAATTTTTTTTTAAATAATAAATTTAAGATAAATTTTTTCTTTTTAAATATTAAATAAATTAATTATGAATGAATGAATGAATAAAAAAATTAAGTTTGAATGAGTTAGATGAATTTTTTTTATATAAATTAATGAGATTTGCTCCGTTTTTGGTAAAAAAAAAACATTTTATGAACAAGTGTAAATATACATCCCTATATTTACCCTAAAAATCAAATTAAATAAATTTAATGGTGCATCATCTTGCTCAATTTAAATATTTGTGAATTATCTCTTAAATATTGATTTTATTAATTAATTTTTAATAAAATAAAGAAAAATAAATTTTTTTATCAAATAAATTAATATACGATTAAAAATATTTTTATTTTAAATTATAATTATCATATGGTATTTATTTGGAATACCGATTGAATTAGATAGGTTGATTTATAAATCAAATGTAAAAATTATTGCATTTAATTTTATTTTTTATTCATATCCATGGTAAATATTTTACTTCATGAAAATTAAGTGGTAAAATCTTGATATTTCTATCAAGTTTGATATTTAAAATTTATAGGTATGAATAAGGAGATTATCATGGGAGGAGTCAAAATATTCCTTTATATAATTCATTTATGTGTTTTGTTTGAAAAATAAAATAAAAGAAGAAAGCTAATTATGCACTCAAACTTACAATTTTATAGAAATCAATCAAAAAACTTGTTAGCAAAAATTTAGCAAAATCATTTTTTTTAATTATTAATTCGAATAGAAAATATAATATCTCAATTTTTTTAATTATTTTTAAAATTATATTTTATTCAGAAATAATAATTATTTTAAAAATATTTAATTTAATGAATGAATATAAAAATATTTTATGAATTTAAATTATTTTAATTTAATGTTCAGAGAATTTTTCTTATTTATTTAATAATATATATAATGAAATTTGTAGAAAAATATATTAAGACTTCATTTTAAATTTTAAAAGTTTATAAATTATTATACTATTTAAATTATTAAAATTATTTAATTATTATTTTTTTATTTTATTAATTAAAATAGATTTTTTAAGAGAAATAATATTCCCTCATATTTTTAATTATTATTATTATTATTATTATAAAATAAAAAGAAAAGTCACGGATAAACAGTGATTGATTGGCTATTAAAATCAATCAGTTTACTGCGAAAACGAAGACCCAAAAAGAAATAAAGAAAGAGAGATTGACTAACTGCTGGCACACGTCGGCCAGACAGGTAAAGGGGGCTGATGGTAAGCATGGGGGAGCTGACGAAGAATTCCGATGAGCGGTGAAGGAGCAATTGCCTGTCAAATTATCAATAAACTGGATTTTTCAGGCCATTTTTGGTCATTTTTAATCACTATATTCGGTGAGGCCAATTCCTTTGGACTCCCTCGATCCAAGCTTTCCAGCGATACTTAGTTTGTTTCCATCGGTGATTGGAACCTATGTCGAAAAAGAAAAATTCAGATCTTGTTTTGATAATTGAGTGTAGGTAAATTATAATGTATTCTAAAATTTATTTTAAATTATATGGAGTATTTTTGGAGTAATTTTGAGAAAAATATTAAATTTATCATACTGAAATTAGAATATTTACAAAGTGAATAAATTAGAACTATGTTTAAATTAAGTGTATAAATTAAGATAAATTGATATAATTAAATTGAAATAATTATGAAAATTATTTAGGTATATTTGTGGAGTTTAGGTATCAAAAATTAAATAGTTGTGGAGTAAATTAATTAAAGCGGTAGTTAAATTAGGTGAATAAATTAATTTAAATTGAAATAAATTATTGAAGTTTGATGAATAATTTTTCTGAATAATATTTTAATTATGGTTATAATTAAAAATATTTTTAAAATAATTAATTAATGAATAATTATTTTATTAAATTAACTGGAGACTGATATTGTAAATTAAATTGTAGAATAATTATTGGATTTAGTGAAACAAAAATTATTGGATTATTATATAAATATTATTCTTAATTAAAATGGATTTGGTGAGGGATGAATTAATGGTTTTTAGAAGATTTATAATGGAAAATAATTATTGAATTGGATAAGATAATTGAGGTCTATAATTTTCTTTATGAGAAATATTAAATACTCTGGAGACTCGTAAGGAGTCAGTGAGTTGATGAGTATTTTAAGCCTCTAGGTTATTTGTTAGAAACGTTATTATTTTTATTTTCAGGGGGCTATGTACTAATTTTGAGGAAAGTTTTATCGAAATTTCAGCAAATTTCTAGAAGCCATTTCATATCAGTCTAAAGTTTGTATTATGTTGTTTGTATTTTAATAATTCTTGATTGTCAAGTTCAGGAGTTCTGAGAAGAGTTAGTCGATTTAGTTATTAAATCTGTGAGTTATATAGTTTAATATAGTTGCATCATATCATAAGAGCACGACAAATGTTGATTGTATGCAAATTTTATTTATAATTATGTGATGTTGCGGTGATTATTTGTAACTGTAAATGTTATGTACTGATTGTCGTTGTTGGATAGGATTAGAATGACATAAAACTATATAAAATTATGAGTATTATTATAATATGACGAGCATGATATTATGAGTTGTAATTGGCGTGATGGTAGCAGCTTGCTCATCACTCGGTACTGTTTGGCTTATGCCATGAGGTCAAAATCCTATGTTTGAACATAAAAAACTATTTAAAAATCAGAGAGTCAAGTATGATGATCAACTCCAAATATTGAGGTTTAAAGTGATTCATATAGACTAATCCTATCAAATTGGACGATTTGATATTTTGTGTGATTTTGTGATTTGATGAATGGTGTCTTGAGGATATATATTGATTAATTTTGTGAAAATATGATGCTTAGACATATTGAATTACATAATTAAATTGCATATGAGTAGTAAGTTATATTATTTTATATATCTCATTGGGTTGAACGTTTACTTTTTTTTCAACTTATTTTTTCAGTTTGCAAGTAAACGTCAAAGTTAAATTATTGTTTAGTCAATCTTATCATTTATTTCTCCGACAATGAAGATCTTATATTTATTTAATGTGTTTAACTATTTTATTTTCATTATATAATGTAAATTTAGAGTTTCACATTGTTATTTTTTTGTTGGTTTTATTGTCCTATTTTCTTAAAAGTTTAAGTTATTTGAATCAGATGATAACTGAACTTTCTCGCTTGATTGGTGTTCTATTAAGCATGAAATTTTTTATGATAATAATATTGATAGAAAAATATGAGTGTGGTAGCTTGTAGTGACATTAATTGATGATTTGTCTGTCAAGTTATGCTTAATAGGTAGATTGTAGTATTGGTTTTGTGACAAATACTGCTATTATAATTTGATTTTTATCATTTAATGAAATACCAGGTTTACTACGGATTTTAAAAGTTTTATACTTTTCGTTTTTTAGTGTCGGTCACATACCATCAGTTTCGAGACATGGCAGAAAAATACTTATCGTACTCATATAAAAGTGAAATTAATATATATTCTTTTCAATCACATATAAATTCATCATAATATGAGTAAGAGTGACATGCTTCCGTTTTATTTAATAATTTTTTTTTAATTTTTATTCATTCCCTTTCTCGTCACTCACCAATAAAATTAATTTAAAAAGAAAAAAAATCTCTCATCTTTTATTATTCTTAATATTTGCGAAAGGGAAAAGGAAAAAAAGAAAAGAAAAGAGAAAACGACATCATTTAATTCAAATAAGAAATAATGATAACATTATTATTGTTTACATCAACGACTATTTCTCGGTGTTCTCTTTCAAGTTTCTAAATTTTATAGCTTTATTTATTTATTTAAGAGGTAATTACTATGAGACTCCTGTGTTTTACTATATTATACTAAAAATTTTATGTGTTTTTAAAATTATATTAAAAAGTCTATGTATTTTAGTTCTGTTAAAATTTAAAGTCATTCTATTAAAAATTCATTAAATCACTGTAAAAATCCATTATACCCTTCATTTTAATTCAAATGCAATCACTATCAACCACACTAAAAATTTTATTTTCACCCCCACCCCCACCCCCATCACTATTGCATGATCAAAATCAAGTAAGTAAAATTACCCGAAACTTATTCAGATGCAAACAGATGTAAGTTAAATGAACAAAACGATGTTAACTTGGTGGCATTTTAACTTGTTTAATTATGATCCAGGCGAATACAAGAATAGAGGCTACACAGTTTGTTCTTTCGAGGTTGAAATTTGGTGGTAATGTAAAAATATACTCTTGACAAATTCTTAGCAGATGAATGTTAAGCTACAACTGTTCAAGGCATGAAAGCCTTGTTGTTCTCGACAAGCAACAATTTCTAGTTGAAGTTTCCAAGTTGATGAAAATCACTCTCTCTCCATCATTTAAATTGACATGAAATTTGTGGGTAAAAAGCAAAATAAATCACTAAACTTTAGTCATTTTTTCATTTTGGACACTTAAGAAAAAATCGTTTCAGATCAGTTATTAACTTTTATAAAAATTTCCTTTCGATGGTCACTCGTCGAAATCTTACTCCTAAAAGTTAACACGGCACGTCATTTCAACGTTAAAGTCCGATCTTATGCCACGTGTGTGCCACATAGATGCCATGTCATTCGTGTTGATGAATCAGTATGCTACGTAAGCCTATAACACCTGAAGTCACTAAACTTAAATGAATTTTTCATTTTGATCACTAAAGAAAAATTTATTTTTAGATTAATAACTAAAGTTTTAATTTTTTATTTATAGATCACTCATCGGATTTTAAAGTCAAAAAACTGAGGTGACATTCCATGTGATTGCCTAAGGATGAGTAAGTGTAACGTCGATGCCACATAAACTTTAATACCACATAAACATGCATAGTTTAACTTATAAAATAAAAATTAAATAATCAATTTTATATTTATATAATATATTAAATAATTTTTAATAATCACTAAAATATAATCAAAAGATACTAAACAAATATAAAAATAAAAAAAAAAACTAAATATATTATTCATTTTCTTCTTCTCATCACTTCACTTTCTCTGCTTATTTATGAATAAATACTTAAACCCAAATCGCCTTAAAAATCATTATAATTCTCTTTTTTTTTTTTTTTTTTTTCTCTCCTCACTTCATCTTCTCTTTCCAAAGTTTAATTAATACATTATTCATAAGTTCAACCTCACTTTTGGTATTATCCTATCGTTGAACACCATTATTAGTTTGCTTGGCTCCTTTTTTATCAAGTCATGGGTTAGATTATTATTCATGTTAGGTCTTTCTATTGATCCATTTACCAAACCAAATAAAATTGTTATTCAAAGGAAGTGAAAATTTTGATTTTTTGGGTATTGATGAATTTTGAGTTAAGAGTCTGAGTGTTGATGAAAATGTATATATTAAATTATGAATTTATTTATATTTTAGTGATTATAAAAAATCATTTAATATACTACATAAATATTAAATTAGTTATTTAATTTTTTATTTTATAAATTAAATTATGTATCTGACATGATATAGATTACATGATATTTGTGATTATGTGATATCCGTATGGTATCAATGTGACAATTTTCTCATTTTCAAGCGATGACATAATACGTCACGTCAGTTTTTTAGTCTCAAAATTTAGCGAGTGACTTATAAATGAAAAAAAATAAAATTATAGTAATTGATTTGAAAATAAATTTTTCTTTAGTGATCAAAATGAAAAATCCAATAAAATTTAGTGATTTCAAGTGTTATAAACTTACATAACATACTGATTCACAACACGAATGACGTGATATTTATGTGATATACACGTGGCATGAGATAGGATTTTCATACTGACGTAGTGTGTTATATCAGCTTATCGAAGTAAGATTCCAGCAAGTGACTCTTAAAAGAAATTTTTTATAAAAATTAGTGATTAATTTGAAATGATTTTTTTTAATCATCAAAATGAAAAAATAAATAAAGTTTAATAATTTATTTTATTTTTTACCTTGAAATATGTCATTTTTGTCTCCACCATTAGAATTGCAGTTTTTACTTTATCTTGACCATTGAGGATGTGGCCTTTTTTTTTTGCTAGCAACAATTTAATATACATGACCAATTTCTAGCATTGAAGTGACAATAGTTCCCTTGAAAATCAAAACCAATCAAGAACTGATATTTTTTAAATGAAATTTGCTGAAAATAAACACACATCGAGCCCATTTGCTATATATATTACGATTTTTTAACCCTTTGATTTCATTACATTTTTCATCATTTTGTCAAATTTATCTGTGAATTGTTATCATTCATTAGATGTTCTTTATGATGATGATTTGGGTTTTTATGGTGCGCAATTTGATTATGGTTGTAATTTGAGTTATTGTGAAATAGAGAAAAAAAAAGAGATTAGTTTTGAGTGAATAAATAATAAGGGTGTTTTAAATATTTTAATTAAAAATTATTTTTTAAGTTATTTGTTAAAGAAATAGGAAATAAAAATAAGTGAAAATATCTTATAACGGAATAAAAATATATAATTTTTTTAATATAATTTAAAAAATATGAATTTTGATAAAATAAAAGTAGCTCATAATGATTATTTATTTATTTAATTTAATTTTCACTGTAAATTAGACCCATAGTTCTGGTTTCGAATCAATCACAGCAAGGCTTCTCTGTCCGAGCTTCTTCGGGGATTACTTTGACAAATAATCTGCAACAAATCTCACTTTTTTGTCTCCAATTTTTCTATCTCTGGTCAGCCCTCTTATTTATTTATTTATTTTTTGCTCCAGTTTTCACTTTAACTGCTTATTTGCACTTGAAATTTTGTTGCCGTTTCTTTAGCTGTGCATATGAGGTTTTATAGTACTTCGTTTATACATTAATCTCTTCGAATCATGGTTTCGAAGGTTTTTCATGTGAACGTTTTGCGGCTTCTGGTCATAATGAATATCTGATGCTAAATTTTCGTGCTTGGCAGTTGATTCTTTTCATATGTATTGTTTGTTTTATTCGGGCAATGATTACTACTTGATTAGTGATAGTTTTGATTTTTGGGTTTTGGGTTATTTGGTGAATGAATAGAATCTTTATTTTTGTTTAAGGTATATCCTGGGAAATTGGGATTCCATCTATTCACAGAAGGAATTGGATGCAAAGTTTAATTTGCTGCTAAACCGGTAAATTAATGGCGAGTCAAGGAGATGGGAATTTATGATTATAGGACGGAAGAAAGTTCATCAAAGCGCGCAAAAACTTTTGAAAATACTGTGGTAATGGAGAATTCTGATATAAAGATTGGCCCAAAAGGTCTAATAAAACGGCATGAATTTGTAAGAGTTATAATTCAGAGTCTTTATTCGTTGGGTTATAGCACGTCTGCTTCTTTTTTGGAATCAGAATCTGGGACTTCATACAAATCTGTGGATTTTGAGTTGCTGGAGTCACAAATACTTGAAGGAAATTGGAATGGCTGTATTCATACCCTTAATGCAATAAAGGAGTTGGTGGATGAAACACGAGCTTCAGCTTTGTTTCTCGTATTTAAGCAATGTTTGTTAGAGTATTTGAGTTGTGGGGATGACTCTATGGCACTAACTATTTTGCGGAAACAGGTTCCTGCATTACAACTAGGCAAGGAGAATATTCGAAATCTTGCTTATAGTCTCCTTTGCTTGAAGGAGATGGACTTTGGTAAAGTAGATGAATATTTCATTCTTGATCTGCGAAAGAAGTTGTTGGCAGAGTTGGAAAAATTGCTTCCTCCTCCAACGGTGCTGCCTGAAAGAAGGTTGGAACATCTTGTAGAAACCGCCATTACTGCTCAAGTTGATTCATGTATGTATCATAACTCACAGGAGGCAGTTTCACTCTATGAGGACCATTGCTGTACTAGAGAACAGATCCCTACGGAGACCATTCAGGTGTGCTTCTTGCTGCCGTTAAAATTTTGCTTCTCAGGAACATTATGCGTTTCTTCTTGTTGTAAAAACTGGCAATTGTAAACTTTGTTGATTTGAATATGGGCAATGGCAGTTCGTATGAGTTATTTAGTGTTGTCAAATGTAAACTATTTAGTTGCATTAAGCTTGCTTGTCATATCTTAACTGAAGATTGAAATGGTATGTGATAGTATAAAATATATAGAACTTGTTGGCTGACAGTGTTGCTCCTTTTTGTAGCCAACCCCTTATTAGGGGAGGAACTGGATTAGGTATTTTCAATTTATAGCATGGAGATTTAGTGTTTTTACTTTTTTAAACCTATTTGAGCTCAGGATCAGTCAAAAAGTTAGGATTCTATTAATGCTAAATTATATTCCAAGAAATAAAAAGCAAAACAATGAAAATAACATAGATTCATCTATTCCTACACTTCTAATATAGGACTGAAAGCACAAATCTTCTTGAAGATCCATGCTTGTGAATAGTGATACTCGGTGCTATAAAATAGATTCATCTATTCCTACACTTCTAATATAGGAGTGAGAGCACAAATCTTCTTGAAGATCCATGCCTGTGAATAGTGATACTCAGTGCTTATCTTTTATACTGAATTACAGGGGTATTGCTGAAGGAAAGGCATGATGATCAATAAATAAATAAAATGAGCTAGGTTTTCTATTAAGTTTATGTGGAGAGCATGGTTTTAAATATCGTCAGATAAGTTATGTATCGTCTGTTATGTATTGGATTTTTAGCCTACCGATACGATATTTCTCGTTACAATATAGGTGATTAGAAATAATATATTTTTTAAACAAATTTTAAGATAAATGATTTTTTATCATATATTTATCACTCTAAATTATTAGACACACAACATTATAATGATCATGATATTTGATCGAAGTATTTACTTAATATTTATTTGAGTCATTTTGCAAAATTTGGAAAAATTATTCACGATAGTGGCAACCGATTCAGTTGGATTTGGTTATATAGTTTCCAATTCCAAAACCGTTTCCGAAACTGATATTTAAAACCCTGGTGAAGAGTGTGTCTAGCATTTCTTAATTTCTAGGCTAAAGGTACCTTTGCTCTCACTTGGAAGGTGTGAACCCATAATTTTGCATCCCTAGAGCACTTATTTGCACATAACCAGACTTGTGCAAGTCTAGGAGTGGCAATGGAGGTTCTGAGGAACCCACAACAGGCCTCTGTGGTGCCGCAGAGGGGCCTGTGGCCCTGTGCAGTTTCCACAGGGGCTGCTGTGGTTCCTTGGAAGCTCGGTTGCTGCTCCTACTGATTATGCGCAGATAAGTGCCCCAGGGGTGTAAAATTTTGGGTTCACAAAAGGACATGGGCATGGGCAGGAGTGGATGATAAAAGTTGGGAGCTATCCTATCCTGTTATGTAGCTCACCGTTACAGTTAATCTTCTAAAGGGTATCCCATACATGTTATAGGCTTTGGGGATGGTTAAATTTATGCAACCATTCCTCTTACTTTGCAAGGAGGCTGCTGCTATGCTTGGAACTTGTGATTTATAGGTTACCCTAGATCAATCTTATTGTTACACCAAGGTTCACCTTTATGGCAATCTTTAATTAAGGTGAAAAAAGTAGCAAAACATACAAATGAAAGTGGTTGAGAGTAACTAAAAGTACTCGTGCTTGCAAAGGCTGGAACTTCAGTGCATCCTCCCTGTATGCATATACAACTTTTTGTTGCATATTAGGAGCTTTTCCGTGGTTGTGAAAATGTCAAGAAGAATATCCTTATAGTTTTTTCAATTGGTGAGAATAATTTTGTAAATTTGGGTTGTTAAGGTTGTCACATGAATACATCCCTCTTTTCAGGTAGCCTTTGGAATTTGAATTTTCCGTATTGACCTTGTATATTAGGTGCCTAAAGCGTAAATTTTTAACATGTTTAGTTAGTAAAGATTTTGAGTTTGAGATATCCATATTAGTGACAAGTAATAATTGAATTAACCTAAGAGCCCTAGCCCCTGGGCAAGTTGTCTCGTTAATGTTGTCATGCACACCACCACTCTGGGATGGCCTTTGTTCTTCTCTTTCCAACATTGCAATTTTTTTTTTCTTTCGGTGGTTGATGTGGGTGAGGAACCTCTAAGTGTATTCTTCAAAAACAAAATGTTACGTGGCATTGGTACTTGGAAAAGTGGGATATAGAATATTTTTCTGATCTTCATTTTGTTACTCACCAATCCTTGAAAGTAATGTATCCTTTAAACACCTCATATAATTGGGGAATCCATTAAGATACTTGTGTGCTACAAGATAGTGGCCCTTAATGATTTAATAAAAAGGTGATTGATATTAAACAGTTTAACTCGACTTCACCAAGCCATAGTCTCGTTGACTGCATGGATAATTTTTTTTTTCATTTTACTTAGTTTATCTATACACATGAGAAGGTCCATTGCTATAAGATCCTTCTGCAGTACTTCACTCCAATAACATGAGTAGCTTATTTTTCTGGACTTTCCATCCATTATTTTGCTATTATATGATTATAATTATGTTAGCCTTGCTGCCTGTTGTTTTTTTTCTTTTTTGTAGATTTTGACTGAGCATGAGAATGAAGTGTGGTTTGTACAGTTCTCTAATAATGGGGAGTACTTAGCCTCTTCTTCAAGCGATTGCACAGCCATCATATGGAAGGTACTTTTTGATTCTTACCCTATGGAACTGTGTCTTGAAGCATTAGAATCAGTGTAGGAATTTTCTTTCTTGATCAATCTTTTATTGCTGAGCTGAGTTGAGTTGAGATCAATCTTTTATTGCTGGGGATACAAATTGAAATATCGAAGACAGTTAATTATTGGGAAATTTAGATAGAGCTATGTTCTGCAATTCAGAACAACTTGACAAAGTACTTTTGAAGTATCAACCAATGTTCTAATGTGGGGATTTTGCTAGGAACTCTCTCATTTAAAATGGGTGAGATAAAGGGGATGGAAAAGAAAAGAGAAAAGAAATAGTTAAGAGCTTTCTAATGTATTCCAGGTTCACTTTAACTAACCTTGCAGATGTTATTGGTTGAGGCAAAAGTTAAAAAGAATGATAACTGATATTGCATTTTTGCATGCTTGGCTTGAAACTTATTTGCTTTTTTAGGATATGTTATTTACTATTAGATAGATATTTGTAAAATATATTAACACAGTTGTGTTGCTTTAAGTGGTTGTCACATCTATATTGGAGATTTTAGAAAACAAGAGAATGACTATTACTGCAGGCACCTTTTCAAGCCGTTGTTTAGCGATTCAATTTAGTTCATGACACAAAATTATGAATAGAAAAATTGAACATGCCCAGATGAGATTCTTTGTTGGTCCTAGATGAGAAATAATCAAGCATTTGATTGTGATTCTTGTTTAGTTCAGATGCGTAGGGTTTATTTACTTTTCTTGTTTAATGTAGATCCTATCAGTAAATTCATCATGGAGCCAGAGTGATACAGAAAACCTTAGTTGATTTTGGCTTTTCCTAAAGTTGAGCAGCGGTTAGTGGTGCAACTGATTTTTTGGCTGTAGTCATGGCTATTCAGTCACTAATCATTCTCATGGGTTAATTTTACATGCTACATTTAGTTAATACTTCAGATTCAATGATTCACATGTTTGTGTAGCTTGAGTTGATTTTGAGTTTATGCTTACATATTTATCTTTGATGAATGGTGAAAACAGCATATGAACTGACTTGAAAATGATTTGGTTAGCTATTCTAATTCTTTAGTTCTTGACTTCTTGTCCTAGGTACTGGAAGATGGGAAGCTAACTTTTACACGCACATTAAGAAGTCACCAAAATCCAGTATCCTTTGTGGCATGGAGCCCTGATGACACAAAGTTGCTAACGTGTGGAAATGTGGAAGTTCTCAAGCTGTGGGATGTGGAAACAGGTACATGCAAGCATACATTTGGGGATCATGGCTTCAATGTTAGCTCTTGTGCTTGGTTTCCCGACTCAAAGCGACTTGTTTGTGGCAGTTCTGACCCCGAAAAGGGCATCTGCTTGTGGGACTGTAATGGAAATGAGATAAAAGTATGGAAGGGCAGAAGGATGCGTAAGGTTTTGGATCTTGCTGTGACACCAGATGGGGAACACCTCATCAGTATATTTTCTGAAAAGGACATTCTCATAGTCAATTTGGCAACAAATGCTGAACGAGTCATCTCTGAGGAGCACCCAGTCACCTCCCTGTCAGTTTCCATTGATGGCAAGTTCTTTATAGTCAATCTTAATAGCCAAGAGATCCATTTGTGGGATGTTGCTGGAA
>CANXYC012907374.1:0-104402 GCA_948193065.1 Aleurites moluccanus
AGTAACTTACCTAACATGATTCAAATCCTTAGATTAAGGAAGACAAATCAAATTTCCTTAACTTAAGGATTTGACCATATAATAATTTGCCAAAATTTAAATTATTTAAGACAAAATATGAAACCATATTACATTTTAACAGTCACTCTTCCAACGATCGGGTGGCTCCCAATCATGTTTTGTCATGCATGACCTCATACATGACTTGGCTGTATTCGCATCTGGAGAATTTTGCTTTAGAATGGAGGATGCTGATTCATCCAAGATTCCTAAAAGGATTCGTCATTTATCACATTCGAGTACAGGATACTCCAGTGATATGGAATTTGTAAGCATCTACAAAAGCCAACCTTTGCGCACCTTATTTATATATACACCATGGTCGTCTACTTCCATTGATGACAAGGTAACAAATGATTTGTTATCTTCACTCAAACGCTTACGAGTGTTATATTTGTCCAAGCATTTTTATGTAACTGAATTGCCTAAATCAATAGGCAAGTTGAAACATTTACGATATTTGAATCTCTTCAGAGCATCCATTAGGAAGTTACCTGAATCTGTGACTGATTTGTATAATTTACAAACTTTAATATTGCACGAATGTCGATCTCTTGCTGAGCTGCCAGCTGGCATGGAAAGTTTAATCAATCTATGCTATCTTGATATTAGAGACACAAGGTTGAAAGGGATGCCACCAAAAATGGGTAACCTAACAAAGCTTCAAAAGTTAACTGATTTTGTAGTAGGAGAACGAAGCGGGTCTGGCATTGAAGAGTTGGGCAAGCTCGACCTCATACGGGGGGAACTAAGCATACAGAATTTACAAAATGTTGTCAATGCTCAAGATGCTTTAGGAGCCAATTTGATGGACAAGAAGCACCTCAAGAAGTTGACATTCAAGTGGGATGGTACAATTGAAGATTTAGAGCATAGCAGAGGAGTCCTTATGCAATTACAGCCTCATGCGAACTTGCAATGTCTTCAGATCATTGGCTACAGGGGTAACATATTTCCAAATTGGGTGGGAAACTCTTCCTTCTCTAATTTGTCAACCTTAAAGCTTAGTGAATGTAAAATCTGCTCACAGTTGCCACCACTTGGGCAGTTAGCAACTCTCAAAGACCTCTCAATTGTGGCATTTGATGGAATTGTATCTGTTGGTCCTGAGTTTTACGGATGTTGTGTGCCCATGGAGAAGCCATTTGGATCCCTTGAGATATTAAGGTTTGAGAGGATGCGACAATGGCACGAGTGGAAAGATGAAGCTGGAGCTTTCCCTCGCCTCCGAGCACTTTACGTTAGAGAATGTCCCAACCTAACACAGAACCTGCCCAGTTACCTTCCTTGTTTGACAACACTTGAGATCCAGGATTGTTGGCAACTTGAAGCTTCTCTTCCAAGAGCTCTTATTATCTATGAAATGAGGTTAGTAGACACTTCTCGTCAGGCGATTTTGGTTAAATTATTGTCTGGGATGTACTGTCTCAAAGTAGATAGATTCAACTCTGTAGATTCCCCATTTGAGGTAGTGAAACATGTGGATGGCCTTTCTGCTACTTTAGAGGATATCCATATCAGTAACCACAGTTCACTTGAGTGCTTCCAGGTAGAGTCATTTCCCGAGTTAAAGAGACTCAACATCAGCGGATGTGCAAATCTCCAATCCCTTTCTGTAGTTGAGACAGCTTCTGCTCCAAATTCAAAACCACCTCGTTTCCAGGGATCCTCAAACTTCCTTCCTATTGAGGAGCTTTACGTAAGAGATTGTCCAAAGCTGCCTGTGACTTCAGTGCCAATAGCTCCAACCATCCACAGAATGAAGTTAATAGATAAATCTCGTGATGTAGGGTTAGAGATATTGCCTTCTGGCTTGCATAGTCTACGAGTTGAAAAATTTGATTCTCCAGAAGAGATTGAATTGTGGCTGGCAAATGGTGGTTTTGCTGGTTTAGAAGAAATTATTATAAGAGACTGTGATCCGATCAAATGCCTTCCATTAGAGTTGTTTCCTAAGTTGACTAGAGTTGATATCAGTGGATGTTCAAGTCTCAAATTCCTCTCTGCATCGGAGGCAACTCAAGGAGAATTTGCATATCTCATTTCCTTGGAAATACGGGAGTGCCCTGAATTTTCATCTTTTCCAGGAGGATTGCATGCCCCAAATTTGTCAAAGCTTCTGTTGTCAAAATGCTCAAGTTTGAAGTTGCTGCCCGAACATCTGTTGTGTCTACTCCCTTCACTTGTGCATTTGGAAATAGATCGTTGTCCTGAACTTGAGTCATTTCCGAATAGAGGTTTGCCCTCTAACTTAGAAATACTCGATATTGGAGGTTGTGACAAGCTCAAACTCATGCTGGAAGCATTATTTCTGCCATCAACTCTTATTCATTTAAGAATCAGTGGTCTTAAAAATCTGAAATCTTTGCACTATAAAGAGCTCAAACTCCTTCAAGAGATGGAGATCTGGAACTGCTCTAACCTGCAGTTTATTCCAGGATGCACGCAATCCCTCCTTCCTTCCCTTGTTAAATTGGAAATAGTGAATTGTCCAAAACTGGATTCATTTCTAAAAGGGGGTTTGCCCTCTCAATTAGAATCACTTGTCATACGTGACACCAGAAAAATCATTGCTGGCCTCATGCAATGTGATTTGCGAATGCTTCCATGTTTGACAGATTTTACAATTGCTGGGTATGACGATGTGGAGTCTTTGCCAGAAGATACACTGTTGCCCTCCTCCCTCGCCTATCTTGAAATCTTTGATTTTAAAAATCTGAAATCTCTTGGGCTTCAACACCTCACATCTCTAAAACACTTGGGGATCTACAACTGTGATAATCTAATATGCATGCCAGAACAGGAGCTGCTATCCTCCCTTTCTTCTCTATTTATCTTTGACTGTGCTCTACTGAGTCAAAGGTGTCAACGGGAGATAGGAGAAGATTGGTCCAAGATTTCTCACATCCCTGATTTACTTATTTTGCCAATGAGAATGTGAACCTGCTTCTTTCGTTGAGGCAAAATAATTAGGTATTGCTAATTGCAACTTCAAATTCAATTTCAGGTTCTTTTTTTTTTTTCTGGGTCAGTTTGCATTGTTGCTACTTAATCTTGATTCCAGTTTTGTAGTTCTTTTTTCCCCTGAAGCTAAAAAAGATTGAAAAGAATATATGAACTCCCAGTTCTGCATCAATTATCCCAAACCTAAAAGCCAAATACTTGCCAAACGAAGTTTTCTCATAGACTTTCAATGTCCAAGTTATATTTTTGTTTAACTTTATGGATCTTGCAGGATTCTGGTCTTATTTGAAGCTCCTAAGTTCTTATTCTAATGGCCAATTGGCTCGAATAAATGGATGTTTAGAACATCTATTGAATAAAATCATAATATCGACCAAATTGATAGCATTGTCATGTTCTTATTTTTTGCCTCTCTAGCACCAAATTTTAACTCAAAGTTTTTTACAAGTGGTCAATTTATTTTTGTACCAGGAAAGGAGAGAAGACAATTCAAATGAATAAGGAAATTTCTCATGTAATAAATAAATAATTAATTTGGTTAATATATAAGTTCTTGTCAATAACTAGGATTATATTACTACCAAACTATGCCTTCATGTAATTATAATTTTTAACCATTTGCCTGATTGCAGCTTAGCAACACATTTTCTCTCCTGTAGCCGCAAAATGATGAAATAAATAAAATCAAGACATTTGTTCATATCATTTAGATATTTATTGCTTCAGGTTTGTAGGAGAGATTGCACATGGTTTTGTCATACAAGTTCTAAGAGAGAATTTCTTTTGATTGCCTTGCAGGTTTTCTATAGTAAACCACCATTTGCAGAGACGCTTGTGAACGGAAAAAGCTTTGTTAGGTAAAACACGCACTTCCATTTATGCTGTTCACTCTCCCAAGCTTCATAATATGTACCTCTTGCTTTTCCATTTGAAGCATCTCTTGTGGACTGTTGACTTCCGCTTCAGAAATGTTCCTAATCATCACTCTCTTATTGATCACAGCATCAGCAATAGTCAAAGCCAGAAAACTCAAGACCTAAAGGAGTCTAAATGCCTTGAGAGATTTGGAAATCCAGCAGTGTTCTAATTCTCAATTCTTGCCAGAGTGCATGCAATTACTTCTCATCTCCCTGGTGAAATTGGAAATACTATTTTCTTCATAACTCTAGTGGTTTTCTGAATGGGGTTTGCTGCTTCATATATAACTTATCAAGAAAAACATAGTGGATGAAATCATCAATAGCCATTTGCTGCTTCATATATCATTTCTGCCAATTGAGTTTTTCTGCTTTCAACAGATATAGAACATCTGTGTCAATGCACATGCACGTCCACGCACAATACAAGCTCAAAGGTGAAAAAGCACCTCAAACCTCTCTTGCAGATAAATGACCACTTTTAAAATGAACTGTACTCCCATGTTCCAGAGTAATGATAAGAACAAAGGCATATATAACAGAATCAATACCATATTGATGCAATAATAACATTACCAAGAATAAAATTCAATCTCCTTTAACTTCTCCCAAATTCGAAACAGAACATACAAATAGAGTTCGACAGAATTTAAGTGTGTAGGATAAGAAGCACAAGGATTAGCTCATAATTCTATAAGTTCCAAAGTTCTCAAATAGCTACATACCATGGCCTAGGTGAGTCTCGGAATTAGCTCTTCCTTTTAAATATAGTCCATATGCATCGACGAACAAATCAAAAACAAGGGGAAACACACTAAATCAAAAACAAGGGGAAACACACTAAAGGGGCTGAACCTCAGAAAATAATATGCGACAAATATGCATTCCTAGAATATTCTGCTGATCTTTGCTTAAAACATTCAATGTTCCATCTGGTTTTAAGAGGAGATAATGTCATTGATACTTCGTCCCTGTATTCTCCCATCTCCTTCTCAATATAATGCATTATTATTCACAGTAGAAAGACCGAAAAAATTTCCCATGTTGAATAACATGAACCCAAGTGCTAGAGTATCAAAATCTAATAATGATATTAAAAATATAGGAATTATAAAATTTATATTTATTTTATCCTGGCCTTAAATACATAAGCATGCAAGTGACAGCATTCCCTGAATACAGAAATAACAGGGAGCTAAATACAATATAACATATCAGACAGGGAAAATTCTTGGACAGGGGAAGAAACAAAATAAGAGCATATCAAAACTCAAAATGTGCAGTTTTTCATTTGTGTCATCTTCTCTGAACTGAATCCTCTAGCTCTATTTGAGGTACCGATTTCTGTGACTTTTGTAAAACAGTAGTTGATATAATGTATTCATTTAACATCTATTCTCCAACAATTGCTGATTATAAGCTACATAATATGACCTAAGCCTAAAAGTTCACTCAACAACTGGGATATGTAATATTAAAGTCAGAAATTCAGTTACCTTCTGGCTGAGAAATACTTGATAGAAATTTCTACCAATGTAATCGGCATTCAGATGTCATATTTCCATACATGCTAAAACAAATAGGTTTCTCATTCTGGTATGCTAGATGAGACTCTTTGAGTTGGTGCTCGCCTTTAACTCGTTCTGCTTTACATACGGGATGTGATTCCACACGAAGGTGGGTTCCAATTCTCTACTCATTTCCACCATCAAAATCACTCTCCTTACATTCCATATCGAAAATAAACTATATTAATCCCAGCAAGAAAATTTGAAGAAATAACTTCTATCCAACCAATCTTAGCTTCAAGGCCTTCCTATATCCCAAATTGAAAACAAATCTTATTAATCCAAAGAAGAAAATCTGAAGAAATAATCTTTATCCACCCAATCTTAGTTCAAGAATGTAACCTATGAAATAAAAATTCAATAGAACGATAAGCTCAATTACTGTCTGCCAATCTCTAAAGGAATAAAGGAAAATACCAACAAAACGCCAGAAATTGCAAAGAAATTGAAAATTGGGAACAGTAAAAAAATTTAGGAGGATGTTAACCTATAAATACCTGGTGAAAGAACCGCCAGAAGTGTTACTCGAACAGGAACATTTTCAATAATTCGTCGGAGTTTTAACTCCGCGTCCTCTTCCTCTTCCTTGAACGCCGGTGCAGAGAACTCCACAAGAGCTGTCGATCCCGTTCCCGTTCCCGCAGCCGGTGGTGGTGGACGTGGCGGGAGCGCCGAAACCTGCTTCTCCTGCGTTTCTATTACCGCTGCAAGACCCAGCGGTCAACGTATCACATGATCACGTCAGCAAGAAAAGTTGTGTAAGCAGTTATTGCCACACCAGCATATTGTCATATCTGCACACAATGGGACATGACATCGTATCTGCCATGTCATCATCGATGATATCAGCTCAATGTTTGTCACGTCGGCTAATGTCATTACAACCGCCATGTCATCAAATAAATGCTACTCATGACCGCCACATCATCACATGTCAGGACAAACAATCTCGTCACATCATCATGTATCAAGGCAACACATATCTGCCACATCATCCGAATATGACATGTCATCAATCAAGACGTCATCATACAAGATATGTCATCATAGATAATGTCATCACATTGCAATCTACGTCAACATCATGTGCCTCGAAAGCACTTTAACTGATGTGACAGGATGTTGCTTACTTGGATTATAGTGATAAGCCAATTTTTCAGTGTTGCTTTGATTATGTGGCTAATATGATGACGTGGCTATCATAATGTAGTTTTCATTTGCTTACGAGGCATTGGATGATTTGCAGGCATTTGTTGCCTTGTTAGCAGCAAAAGAGACGAGCCCAATGCTTACTAAAAAAAAACAGATGAGCCCAAATTTAACCCAATAAATACATAGTTGGCCCAATAATATTGGGCCCAATTTTAACCAACTAAAATAATTTTCAGCCTAATAAAATAAGTTATTGGCCCAATCTCTAGGCCCGAATTTAACCCAATAAATACATATTCGGTCCAATGAAAAATTATTGGCCCAATCTCTGAGCCCAATTCATAAGATTGTGACGTCATCAATCATGACATCATCAGACTAGATATGTCATCACACTGTAATCTTCATGTGCCACGAAAGCACTTTAACAGATGTTGAAGAATGTTGCTTACTTGGATTATGGTAATATGGCAAATTTTTCTTACATTGCTTTGATGATGTGGCTAATATGATGGCGTGACAGTCTGTTCATGGTGATGTGGCTTTCATTCGCTTACGTGGCATTGGATGATTTGCAGGCATTTGTTGACTTGTTCACAGCAAAAGAGCCGAGCCCAATGCTTACTAAAAAAAAAACAGATTGGCCCAATCTCTAGGCTCAAGTTTAACCTAGCAAATACATTTTCGGCCCAATAGAAAATTTATTGGGACCAATTTAAACCAAATAAAATAATTTTCAGCCCAACAGATAATTTGTTGGCCCAATATCTAGGCCCATGTGTAATCCAATAAATACATATTTGGCCCAATGTAACAAATTATTGGCCCAATTTATCCTATATGACATGTCATCAATCATGACATCATCAAACTAGATATGTCATCATAGACGATGTCATCACTGTAATCCTTATATGCCACGAAAGCACTTTTACTGATTTGGCAGAATGTTGCTTACTTGGATTATGGTGATATGGCAAATTTTTCTAATATTATGACGTGGCAGTCAGTTCATGATGATGTGGCTTCATTTGCTTACGAGGCATTGGATGATTTGCAGGCCTTTGTTGACTTGTTCACTACAAAAGAGTGGAGCCCAATGCTTGCTTTAAAAAAAAAAGATTGGCCCAATCTCTAGGCCCAAGTTGAAACTGAAATATACATATTCGGCCTAATATAACAAATTATTGGGCACTGTTTTAACCCAATAAAATATATTTTCAGCCCAATAGAATAATGGCCAATCTCTTGGCTCAAGTTTAACACAATAATACATATTCAGCCCAATAAAAACTTTATTAGCCCAATTCATAGGCCCAATTTCAACCCAATCAAATACATTTTGGGCCCAAGAGAATTAGTTATTGGCTCAATCTCTGAGCCCAAACTTAACCTAATTAAATAAATTATCTACCAATAGTATTGGCCCAATCTCTGGCCGAATTTTAACCCAATAAAACACATTATCGACCCAATAGAACAAATAATTGGCCCAATCTCTAGGCTCAATTTTAATCCAATAAAATACATGTGCGGCCCAATGCTTACAAATAAAATACCAGATTAACCCACTTTGAGTCCAATAAAATAGTTGATTGGCCCAATTCAAACCTAACGAAATCCAAAATCCACGCTCTTGACCTGCCCTTTCCTTTTTTCCTTTTTTTTTTTTTTAATTCTTTTATTTTGTTTGAGGGTAATGTGTGTGTGTGTGTGCGTGTGTTGTGTATATATATATATATATATATATATATTGAGTGGAAATCTTAATTAAACATTCAAAGAAATACAATTAAAGAAATACAATTTAAATCTTAATTAAACATTCAAAGAAATACAATTAAAGAAATACAATTTTTATTTTTTTTACACTTTTATTGTATCAAATATATATATATATATTCCTTTCCCTTTTCAATCATGTTCATTTGGTGTCATGATCGAAAAGTTACATACCAGGGCATGTCATCTGCTTAAATGCAAAATGCAGAATATAGGTCCAATTGAGTTGGTTTCCTTGGTTCCCTGGTTGATCAGGCTTGAAGTCAGATTAAGAATTTCAGAAAGTGTGCTCACTTAGCAGTGGCTTCATCATTATCAGAATTTCCTTCATCATCTGAAGATTCTTCCTTCTGATGCTCTCCACTGGAATTCAATTTCATCTTCTTCTCTTTTCTCTTCTGCTTTTTCTTCTGGCGTTTCAAACGCTTCTTCACTGTCCTTTCCTCTGCAGCTTTTATTCTTTCTTCCCTTCTCATATTGAACTCTACCAGTTCCTTTCTTTTCTGGTAATCAGCATCCATCCTTGCAAGCCGATCTTGCTCTTTCCGTCTCATTTGCCGATACTGTTGCAAACCAAATTTGTAAGAATACAATTGCAAGCCTTTTTAATACATGTCAACATATGTCCATATGCTAGTATTTTGGGAACTAACAATAAGCAATCGCATTTTGACATGTTAGGCAATGAAAAACATGCATTTGTTAAATTTGTTGGATACTTTTCATACTTAATAGATGCACCACCAAAAATTAGCCAATAATTATCAACAGTCAGCACATTCCATAAATGCCATTTTGGGATAGTCATATGGGCTAACACAATGATAATGTTTGTCCTATCTTGAAGCATATCACAAAGAGAACTGCACCAATTTAGATTTTAAAGCAGCTAATCATAAAGTGGATAATTAGATTTTAGAGCAGCTCACCATCCCTTTGTTACCCGTTGCAAAACCCTGGTAGCCTGTTCTCTTATTATGGGCTTTGTAACAGCCTAGCTAGCTGTTTTCTCAAAGGAATAAAAGCATTTATCAAGAAGAACATAGTGGGTGAAATCATCAGTTGACATTTGCTGCTTCATATATCATTTCTGCCAATTGAGTTTTTCTGCTTTCAACAGATATAGACCATCTGTGTCACTGCACATGCACATCCATACGCAATACAAGCTCAAAGGTGCAAAGCACCTCAAACCTCTCTTGCAGATAAATGAACACTTCTAAATTGAACAGTATTCCCATGTTCCAAAGTAATGATAAGGACAAAAGGGCACCACATTGATGCACTAATGAATAAAATTAACATCTTCCAAATTCAATAAAGGAGATAATATCCTTGATCCATATCCTTTCTCAATATAATGCATTATTATTCAAAACTTTCCCGTGTTGAATAACATGAATCCCAGTGCTAGAGTATCAAAATATAATCATATTTATTTTATCCTGGCCTTAACTACATAAGAATGCAAGTGACAGCATTCCCTGAATACAGAAATAATGTACAATAACACGTCAGACATGGCAAATTCTTGAACAGGGACAAAGACAAAATAAGGGCATATCAGAACTTATAATATGCAGTTTTTCACTTGTGTTATCATGCCCAGACTGAATCCTCTCATTCTGTTATAGGTACTGACTTCTGCAGCATTTGCAAAACCCTAATTTATATTATGTATTTATTTAACATCCATATGCTTCAACAGCAGCTGATTGTAAGCCACATAACATGACCTAAACCTAAAAGTTTACTCAACAATTGTGATATACTGTAGTATATAGAACCAGAAATCAAGTTGCACTGTGGATTAATGGCTGAGAATTACTTAATCGAAACTTCTACGCTATATTTCCAAATAAAACGCTCGAAATTGCAAAGAAATTGAAAATTGGAAACAGAAAAAAAAAAAAAAAAAAAAAAAAAAAAAAAATATAAGGCATACACATTTCAGTCGAGGGTTTTAGTCGAATGAAAACCAATAAAATACCTGATGAAAGTCGCCAGAGCCAGAACCTGCAGAACTGCCAGAAGTGTTACTTACTCGAACAGGAACATTTTCGTTAATTCGCCGGAGCTTCACCTCTAGATCTTCTTCCTCTTCCTTGAACGCCGGTGCAGAATACTCCACAAGAGCCGTCGATCCCGTTCCAGCAGACGGTGCCGGTGGACGTGGAGGGAGCGCTGAAACCTGCTTCTCCTGCATTACTACTAGCTGCAAGTTATTATCCTTGGGCCTGACCGTCGACATTCTTTTCGGAAACCCTAACTCCTGGTTCTAGGTCTTTTCAAAAAATATGGTTTTTTGTTTAGTAAAAACAGAGCATATTATTATTTCACTCCAATTCACAGATTGATACTAATATAAGGAGAATAGTATAAAAAAATTAAGAGTGTATTTTTATTCTAATTACATATGATTGATTGGTTGTTCAATTAATCTCAATCTATATTCCTAATAATTTTTGCAGTAACTAATAATTTAAAAAAAAAAAAATTATTATAACAAATTTAAAATCCCTGTAATTATCCAGCAAACTAATCATCATTTATATAATGTTGGTTCCAAAATTATCACTTAAAACTCGTATAACAGAGATTTAATGAAATTTTTAAGAAAATATTACGTAAATGTTAGTTATCACTAATTGAATTACATAACTATTAGCCATACTCATTACATTCCATCTGATCACAAAATATCTGTCTTGTTCAGCTCGATTGATCATATAATTGAAAGCCCAAAAAATCTAAACCTTGACATAAAACAAATCAAGATAAGCAAGATTGAATAATCAAATGAAGCCATTGCCATATGGCAAAGTTTTTCTTCTTCTTCTTCTTCTTCTTCTTGTGTTTTTGCATGTAAGATTAACAATAACTACCATCATGGTATATATTATTATGATGATATAACTAAATGTGTAGACGGTACAAACTTCCTTTCAAGCAACTCTTCAGGCTCAAACTTGACATCATTTATATCAAGGGGTGGCTTGATATGATCACATTCATTAACAAAATTAGGCTGCTTAAGATGCGAAGATGGCGAATTACTAGAATTTTGAATGAACAATGCATTATTAATATCGTTTTCTTGTAATGTTTGATTTTCTTGAACCACATAATCTTGAACTTGATGATGATCTTCTTCTTGATTTTGTGGTGGATAATTATCATATTGTATAATTGGATCATAAATATCTAAAGAATCTGCATTAACATTAAGATTAACAATGTCGCAACCAAGATTTGTTGAATCATCAGTCTCTAAAATTTGGAATTGACTCTCTTGTTGTTGTTGAGCTTGGACTCGACAAATGGCTAATTGATGAAGAACAAGATCAAGTTCAGCTTTATGATATTCAATTTGTCGTTGAAGTTCACGAATGATTCTAAGACAGCCTCCGACAGGATCTTTGGCACGAACATCAGATTGGAAAATGATTGTTCTCATAGCTTCGTCTTTGTCTGGTTGGTTAAGGTTTTTGATGATTTTGGTAATGTTACTAACTCCAAACAATTTATGGGCATTAAGGAATTGCCTTTGGCGATCATGAGGGAAATAAGGCGCGAGAATACAGTCAGGAGCGCACTTCCTGCGCTGGTATTTGCAGGCAGCACAAGCTTGAGTTGTGCCGTTGCCAATTCTTGGAATGCTCATATTGGTTAATGTTGTTATTTGTTTGCTTTTGTTAATGGTGAGAGACATCGGTTGCGTTGCCGGCGGGGATGGTATAAGTTTTCTTCTTCTTTTTTTATCTTCTTGTTTTTGTTTAATTTTTTTTTTCTCTGGTGATAAGAAAAATGGAAGATGGAGAGAAATAATAGACATGTATGTTTTGAGAGAAACGGGGGGAAAAACAGGGCTTGTTTTTTTTTTTTTTAACAGATTCAGTTATGAAGGGTATTTTTGGACAATGATATATATGTGAATTAACACTAACATAATCTTGGAAAAGGTATTTAAAAGGTTTGTTATTTTGTTTATTGAAACTGAAACTAAAAATAGAATGGCATTAGATAGACTTGTAAAGAGATTTCCTGTATATTTCGTAAGATACACACGTTTCCGAAGTCTTGAAACAGTTAATTACTATCATTTCCATTAATTGTCAAACTACATATTTTACTCTTGTTTCTAACTTCATTTCTCAAATCTTTTATTCTTTACAATACTTGCATGCACAAGGCATAGCTTGGTGAGCTTGCAATTGCAGAGTAATAAGCTTGGGAAATTCAAATTATGTCAAGATTGTGGTATGTTGATGGCTAAAGAAAACTCCAACAATATAAGCTTATTAGACATGTCATTTGACCAGGGATTAGCTCATTATCAATTTGTACTCATGGCGGCTAAATTTTTTAGACCACATGGAAATAACTATTTGCAAAGATGTATATTAATTCAAATAAGTAAATGAATCATCAAAAAGCAAGCTAGCTAGCATCATACAGTAGCACAAGCGCACGCGCTTTGCTCACGTCCCTTTGTAGGGTAGTTCATGTTCTGCTTAATTCGTATGTTTTTCCACTTTTTAGGACAATCAACTTCTGCCTATCTTGCATAAAGATGCAAGTTTAAAATTTCAGGATGAATAAATGCAGAATAAAAAACAGTTCATACACAGAAATTACAGCCAAAATTCATAGTAAATCTTAACAAAAAATAATAATTATACAAGAATTCATGAAAGAAATGGTGCTTGCATGCTGGTTCAAGAAAGAAATATTTCTTTTTAGGCAAACAAGCTCAAGGAAGGCTACTAATGGCTAATAATGGACTAGATGAGTTAACAATGTTGTTTCTATATCACTAATGGAACAGTTGAGAACTCTGATATCCAATTATAGCTCCAAGAGTAACAGTTTTGCCCTGAATGAAGTGAAAAATCATCCAAGTGTTACAAAGGATTGGGCTTAAGAGAAGAGGAGAATGTGAGTTTTCTTTTAGAGCCAAGACAAGACTGCAAAAGTGACTCTGATTTTATAAGTTAAAGAACCTCTGGCTTTCCCGTAGAACATGCACAGCTGCATAGAATGTTCAACTTCAACTAAACCTGAAATTAAGAAAGCCAAAATGATAGTAAAAAAAACCAGCTTGAAAATTCCCATCTTAGCATCTGCTGTAAATAAATGTTGGCTGTTTTAAGATCAGCTGCAAGTATCAGGAAAAACATCTCAAGGAAACATCAAACATGCACTTGTTGATCTATTTACAGAAAACACTACGTTACTCAACAGTTCAAGATTCTGATGTTGAGTCAATAGTTTCGGTTGCTTGAAATAGTTCCAACATGCGACAGCATGTATGTCGCATGTAAACGACAAACCAAGCAGATTGTATTACTGTGCTATGTATATGCGAGATACACAAAAAATTTGAAACAGGGAATAGCTTAATGACAAATTTACTACTGCAAAACTAAGGCAATACTACTTGCCAGATCCCTAACCAGTGTTGCTGAGTTTTCTGTGGTTCCACATAAGCAAATACATAATAATGACAGAAAAAAATGATCTGAACCACAGAAACACATTTATAAAACTATGATAACACTTCAATTTAACTGTAATAAGGTCAAGAATCTATTAATAAGAAAATTTTAACTGCAATACTTTGTGTAACCTTCAATGTTCAAAGAAATCAAGCATATAGCTTAGCCATTTTCAAAAATCACAATTAAGAGTTCCTCTTCAAGTAAAACAGGCAACTCCGTCTTTCAATTAAGTACATCGCTTCCACTCAAGTAGTACTAAGCCTATGTTCGAGTTGAGTTTTATTGTAAAATTACATACCCATTCATGGTGACAAGCATTCATAGCTCAGACTTGATGAGCTCTTCAATAGAGTTTCTGTATTTGCCTATTAGGTCCCTGTTGTTGGGATGAATATTAATCCATGTATAAAGCAAATTGAAACTAAAAAGTGATTATTAACAAAAGTACAACAAACCTCCGTTGATTGAGCAGTTGCTCACTTTCTTCCAACTTTTGCTTCTGTCCCTCAACTGTCTGTGCACAACACAATTCAGAGAACTTGATAAGATGGGTAAAAAGAAATGAAAAAAAATCAGTTTTAAAACCCATCTTGACCAATTTAATCATCTCATTTTCCAAATGAATTCGGTTATCAATGCATCGTCATGAACAAGACCATTAATTAAATCAAATTGCAACAATTATCAGAAATAATAGTAAAAGCTGAAACCCAAAGCTTATATCTTTTATATTTCCGTTCCCATGGTTACATATACCATCTTCAACTTCATATTCAAATTGCAAATCTTACCATGTACTAAAGATGTTCAAAATGGAACACAAATAAATAAAATGTAACAAAGCAAACAATATCTTATAATAAAGAGTTGAAATAAGGTGGAAAAAGGAGTTCGGTAATTACCATAGCTTTTGAGTTTATGGAGCTGGATATTGAATTCAAAAGCTGCTGGCACTTCTCAAAGTGATTGTTCAATTCATTAACCTTTAATAAACAATTAATCAAACACCCAAAAAGACCAATTAGGAAATTTCTCATGAATAACGCAAGCCCTTTTTTTTAAAAAAAAAAAAGAAAAGAAGAAGAGACCAAACCAAAGCATCGGAGTGCTGATCCCGAGTTCCATTCTCAATAACTTCAGCTAAATTCTCTACAATCTGCAACATATCTATTCTTCAATTTGCAATCAAAACAAAGAATAAAATTAGGGTTTTTGAGCAAGGGTTATTACGTGTAAGAGGTGGAAGTGTGAGGCGAGTGACTGGTGGTGCTGATTCTGTGGCTGTTGTTGCTGCTGCTGCTGCTGAATTAGACGCTGTTGTTGTTGTTGTTGCTGCTGCTGCTGATACTGTTGTTGGAATTGATTAAATTGCTGCTGCTGCTGCTGCTGTTGGTGGAGGTAAAATTGGTCCTGGTTCGAGTGAGCAGGGGAGCTACTGAGCGATGGCACGTTGGGGATCATTGTCCAGCTGCCTCCTGTAAATGGATGATCCATTGCTTTCTCTCTGTCACTTACTTGAAGCCTAGTGATTACTGTACGAAAAGATTGGATCTTTGATTTTGCTAACTAATAATAGGAGGACGACGATAAAAACGCAACCGTTTTTATTTCCCCCCACCCGCCTTCCTCAATTTCTCTTGTTGAAACGACATGCCGTCTTGGCGTGGGGGTATATTCCCAAAGTATAGATTTTTGCTTCTAAGTTCTAACAAGAGAAGAAGAACAGGGACCTTTGACATAAACAAAAACAAAACCTTATTTGTAGCTGAAACAGAGAAGGACAAGAAGAGGGTGTGCTTTAAATATCCCTATCCCTCTTTCGCTCTGCGAACAGATTCATCATCAGCAAAACGACATAATCGATTTCAAAATTTAGGTTCTCTTTCTCTCTCTCTCTCTCTTAACTTCTGTGTAAATGGGTGCGTGCTTGCTTGGGCCTTTTTAAAATGGGAAATTTTGATGTGATATTGGTCTTTGTGATTTGGCTGTTATTTGTTCAAAAGTCAATTTGTATCAATGTGGAGTGTTTATCAGAATCCTGCCCTATGGTTAATGTTAGGTAACATAAAGTTCAAGAAATTTGTAATGCGGATTTTTAGATTTATGTAATCGATTTATTGGGTATTTAGCAAAGAGTATATTTTGGGTAGTTGTATTGGTCTTGCTTCACTAAAAATTCAAAGAATAATTGCAGTATGCTTTCCGAGTTTTGTGTTCTCTGTCTGCATTTGCAATTCATGTCTTTCTATTACGCTTAAGCTATATATTTTACTTGTGTATGATGTGTTAAATATGAAGGAAGCTGCTAATTATTGACTAATACAATTTGCAATAATAAGAATGCTCGGTTCCTTCAAAAATCTAATAGAATGGATTGATACAGTGCCTTAAATTCCTATACTTTTATGAAAGGGGTTGAGATTGAGGACAGCAAGTTGGATATAGTCTTCATCACTGTAGCTTATATGAGCATAGGATTATGGGAAAGAAACATCATTATATGTATTAGAACCCATATGGATGGGAAGGGATATGAAAAAATGAGTCCCGGAAACTTGTGGAAACTTCTTGCTTTAATTTACCAGAGATTCAACTGCTGTTGGTGAGGAAAGCTTTTGCTTTATATCTCTCTTCCTTTTATCTTTTCTTTCTTTTCTTTAGAAGTTGTTGGTGCTTTATGCATGTGTGAGTAAGCATGTACATGTTTTAGAACATTATGGTGTTTGCGTGCAAAAGCGCATAGGCTAGCCTGTTTTGTAGGAATTTTCATTGTTAGAACTCAAGGAAAAGAGGTCAGGATGGATGTAAAGTTTGATAGTTTCAGGGAAGGACTATTAAACAAAGATGCGTTGAGCTTTTTTTATTTTATCTTTTTGTGCATGCGTGCACATGCTTGTCTTAGGCAGCCTGGTTTTCTTTTCTCAAGTTTGGCTAATTGCAGTGGGACAGAACTTAGGTCAAGAGTCAGGATGATGATGAATACTATTGTTATTGGGGGAATTAGCTTTAGGCCTTCAAGGATGACGGAATGAAACAATGATGTATTAGACTGGGTTTGAATTGTAATATTTTCTGCATATCTTTGCCAAAGTTAGTCTGCTAGATCATCAGGGGTTAGAATGGGCTGAAGACTGGGTAAAGCTTTCAACTTAAGAGGGGAAAGATTTGTTCCTCCTAGGGAAGTAAAAAACTAAGAGTTGTGACATGATATTTGATAACAAGGCACAAGCTGAAAAACCTTTCTCCAACTAAAAGATTAAGACCTTGCACATATTCTTTGGCTACATTTAGGGTCCTGTTCTGGAAAAAGCACTCAGCCATATGTCTTCTTTGGTAGGATCCTTTAATATGAATTAAAGCTGCAAAATCAGGCATTAGGACTGTCGTTGTTAGGTCAAGCCTTCCTTCTTTCTTTTGGTTTTCCAAAATGAAAAAGAGGAAATGCAGTGCGAAGGTTGGAGAAAAAATGGTATTGCTTGTGGGCAAAATATAAAGAATCAGCTTTAGGGATTTCTTTTAATTAGTTGTTAACATGTGCCTGAGTGTTACTTGCATTGACAGCATGGGCTACATCTGGCACTTTATATTTAGCTGTGGAGAGGATAAACTTTTTAATTTGATACATTAATGGATTTTGCAGGTCCTGCAAGAAATGGCAGTCAAACCAACAGTTGCTTTGAGGGCTATGCTAGTTGGAGGGGTAGCTGTGTTCGCAAAAGTAGCCGGTGCGATGAAGGCTGCTGGAGGTGTAAAGCTGGGTGCTGCAGCAACTGCCATGACAATAGCAGCAAGTGCTGCTATGTCTGGATCAAAACAAGATTCAAAAGATGCTTCGCCTTCAAAATAATTTTATTTAGTTCTAGTGGTAAGATTACTTTGTAGCAAAGTCGACAGTTCTTCATGGGCATGTCAGGAGAAGAATGACTATGTTTGTACGATCAAGAATGAATGTTTAAGCAGTTGGAAATAAAAGAACAATGGATTGATGTGCATTATTTGATCAAGATTGTTATGCTGTTTTAGGGCATAAATTTGTGTCAAAAATAGGAACTGCTGTGATCAATTGGTCAGGTGGCAAGGCAGTGATATTGTAACGTTTTGCCATCAAACACCTACTCGGCCCAATCGAAAGATGGCAGTATAGTTACTTTTGAATGGCTCTCTAACGTCTGTGAACCATATTAATTAGAATTAGTACTACTAGAAACTTCAAAGTTTTTGTTGAAGCCATTGTGACAAACTGACAATAATGCTCAATTGGGGCAATGCACATTTAAAAGGATTGTTGGTTGCAAGCTTTTGTTTTAATTCAATATTATACTTATTTTTATGAACATAGACAATCATATTATTATTCCATAGGCAATCATATTATTATTCTTTTTTTTTTTTTTTTTTTTTTTGTCTATACTATATGAAAAAAATTCTCTTTTTTTTCTCATGCAAAGAAGAGGGTTTATCCGAGTCACACAACAATCCTACAAGACTTATTTCCGAACAACTTGAGATACAGAATTTTATATTTCGACATCGTTAGTATTTTCTAGAAAATATGTTACTGTTTCAAAGAAACGGATGGAATTTACTTTTGTTTACATTAATTTATTTTAATTAATATACTGACTTGGGGATTTGAGATGAAATGTTATATATGCCTATTTGTTGAAATTTTAATGTGTTGCTTGAATCTGTAGTGCTGATTGCTGAGCATTTATTTTATTTTTTGGAGTTGCAAAACATGATATCTCCTGCATTGGGAAAACGAAACAAAGAAGATACCTTCTCAAGTCTTGTATTATAAATAATTTATAAGTTTATAATTAATACAAATTAGGCTATGCAACATGAAGTGGATTGGAGGATTCAATCGCAACATAACCAGTAATTCTCATCGATAAATAATTCAATGTTCCAAAATTGATTCCCTCTCTTTCACCATCCCATCTTCCGCCAAAAACACTTCTGATACTGCCTTGGAGGATCATGCTAGGTCCCACATGAGCAGATCTGGAGGTCAACTGTCCATCTATATTTTATTCATTTTCCAATAATAGTGCACGGCCTCATGTATTATGTGTGTCACTAAAACAGATGCACATTCAATCCACTTGAACCACATGTGAAGTCTGGTTGATCAACTGAATGTATTACAAGGTGACGGTTATGAGATTCTAACTCAAGTATGACCTGTGCAAATTATAAATGGAAACAGAAAGTAAGATTTAGATCCCTCAAGAAGTAAAGCAAGCTTTGACTAAATTACTAGATAAGTCATCAAGTTGCGAGGTACAGTGTTGTTAGTTTTTCATTTCTACAAGTGAGTCTCAGGCATTTCATACCAGAACATTTTCTCCATGGCGAAGGATTGGAGCAGGGACATAAAGGGTGCACTGTGGTCCAAAAGACTGCAAAAGAGCCAGTTACAGAACCTCAGAGGAAAAAACTAAGTATAGATAAGAATATGAAACTAAGGCTCAGTATAAAAAGCTTATGCAAGGACTGAGGAGAGAGAGAGCATTATCATTACCGGCCAATATCTTCCAATGTTAAATCCGTTGACAAATGCAATCCCTTTACCCCATCCACTGAATGATAAGAATGTATCTTTAACTTGGTTTACGGAAAAATGGGCTTTATAGAATGTTGGCTCTTTAGAAACACTTCCTGCAAAGAAAAGCAAAGTCCATTTCATGGCTTATACCATTAATAAATCACATAAGCTTGTTATATGCAACAAAGCAAGAAATCATGTGACTACACAACCAAAATTAACCAGGAATTAATGCTAGAGAAATAATGCAATGAATACGATAAATGATATTCTCGTGTTTTATATATATCTGAGAACCTACCAGAGTTATCTTCCAACTTCCTGAGTGCTGATACTGTAACAAGTCCTGAATGTGCAACCTGAGTTGTGAGATTTATTTTTGGAACCTCATTCAGGTTGTTAAAAGGAATTGAAATCATTTTCCATCCATGCAAAATTCTCCCGTCCAAATATACAGAAGACAAAATTCCCTGAAAAAATAAGGGAGAAACACTAGTTAACTTTTTTTTCCATTAGATTGTAACAATATCATTTGAAGATGCCAAGAAAAGAAAAAGAAAAGAGAGAGAGGAAGTATCTTTGATTCAGATGGGAAGCATGGCAGACAATAACTCAAAATGTGATTATTTGAAATGGATGCATTGCATAATCTTGTTTAGTTCAAAATAATGATTCATCCTTCTTTTTTTCTTTCAACAGAGATAGGAAAACAGGAAATGTTGCAACCGCACCATCCAAAATCCTCAGTAGATGGAAATAGCAAATAATTATAACATCACAAGAAACTGGACAATGACAAAGTGCATTTGAACCAGCCAGAATAACCAGCAACATAACCACGGTAGGTGGACGTAACAAACAATTACATACAGGCAGCTTTACAAGTTCTTGGGAGGAAATAAACTTTTACCTTCCTATCAAATATGTATGGTCCATAATTTACACGGCCCGTGTTTTCAACCTATAGGAATAGGAATAAATTTATTAGAAATGTCACTGTAAATAATTTTCAGCGTAAAAATGCCAAGCATAAAAATTAAAAGGACTAATCTCCCTTTAGTATTGGCACACAGTGTAATAGATCCATTAAAATATAAGCTTTCAGTTGCAGTAATTTTTAAGATTGCTCTCAAGTCAGTAAGGGTATTAATATTCTCAAAATAATATTAACAGTGTTTCCAACAATAATAACAATTAAATGGACTAAAACAGATAGCACAAGCAGAAAAAAAAAAATTCCCGCTTTAACAAATAAACCCCAACTGCTGAAAGGACAGAGGCAAGAAATTAACTCAAAAGTACAATGATGGACAGGTACCAAAACAAATAAGCTGATGTTGGAGGCACATTTGGCATTAGGAAGCACAAGTATTTGATTTGACCACCTTTCAATTACACCAACATATGTTGGCCTTCTGCCCCGATCATCAGAAGGGCATAATACGAACACTTGAGCTCTGTCATGCACCTGGAACATGTGATATTAAAGAAATCAAATTGTGTCAAGTATTTGCCCAAGTAGAGATGGAAGCCAGTATCAAAATGCTTTTCAAAGAGATGCTCCCATGTTGCATTGTCATTATCAAAAAATAGGCAAGAATGTAAAACAGTTTGCTTAACTACAAAGAAGTTATCAGACATTCAGATTGGTAATCTAGGAATATTTCTCATACCTCTGGTATGGACAGAATGTTTCCACCACCCTTTTTAGCATATTCAGAAACATATAGTAGAAATCCAAACATCTGAATATAAACAAAAGTAATAAGTAATCTTGAATCATTATGAATAGTTATAGTTCTTTAGACCTAAAAAAGATAAGACAAATGTTAAAACACCTGTCCGACAGACTCCATTGAGACTGGGTTTCTAGATTCAACCACATCAACTGGATTTATCATATCAAGTAAATCAAACAAAAATGCTGTTTTCTGTAACTGAATAGGTCCGTAACCCATCTTTTCATTATTGGGAGGCACTGAGGGAAGATATTTTTCATTATGATGTCCTATAACCCTCTGCAATGCTGAAAGAAAACATTTACAAATAAAATATCTTGCAGGATAATTTATCAGCGAGAACCATCATCAATTAAAGACAGGTGCAATTTAAAAGAGAAATTTAAGAGAATCATCATCAAAAAATAAATCTGACACAAGTATCAGTAGAACACGAGGGACCCAGGAAGAAGTGCAGCAAACTGGAAGCAAATGGTTATCACTGAAACACTATTAGGTATTCTTTACAGCTACAACATTCTAGGAGGATAAGTGTCAGTCAATCAGGGGCCATAAATCAATAGCAGGATAACTCACATAACTCTGACACACTTCAAAGATGCCTTATTTCTAAGTTTTATGAGCAATTAATACCATATCCGCGTTTTCAACATCTAAATAGTTTTATGACAAACCATGGTACCATATTGACACAAGAAGTAAAAAAAAAAAGAAAATAGTAAGAAACAAAAGTTTGCCATATAACCCAGCAGGCATCTATAAGCAAGTTACATTATTGAGAAACTATACATGTTATATATAGTTTTACCAGTCCTCAAGTCGCTAGGTTATTGCTGCTAAGGCAGTAAGTTAACAACTAAACTATATTAATTTTTAAACAACCACAATCAGTAGTTCAGCACAAAGTTGTTAATAGGGGAAGGAAAACCACATGACTCAATTTTAAGCAATGTCCCAGGAAAAAAAATTAGATATATACCATTGAATTTTGCATTATCCAAATCACCGGATTCCTTAATTGGTGCATCCTAGCAAAAAACAACATTATTAGTTTAGTTCATACAGTTTATTCCACAAATTCAATGTAAGATATTAAAAAAAAAAAAACATGATAACAATGTCCTCACATAATCATAGGAAGTGATATCAGGCTTGTAACCAGACCCATCAGCATTGGTATTTGCTCCATTGTAAAACCCAAAATTTGTTCCGCCATGTGCCATCTGGACATTAGAACAAACCAGATTACAGCATTACCACTTACACCATTGTTTTGGTTCAGCAAAAGGTTGGAACTAAAAGACATACATAAAGCACAACAGAACCATTTTGTGCAAAAATCTTTTCCAAGGCAGACGCTGTAAAATCAGCACCTGTCCTTTGAATCATCTCTCCCCAGTGTGTCAGCCAACCAGTATAGAACTCTCTGAAAACACAAGGATATGAGCATTGAAACAGTGGCTAATAAATTTGATATTACATTACTACTGAATAAGGCACTTACGTAGAAAGTGGTGGTGATTTTCCTGGGGCATTGAACTCCTTCTGTAACTTGAATATGGGTCTAGGATCATCACCAGTGGAGAAATCGACAGCTGTGAGTCAGGGGATAGAGAATGGGTTATAATCTCACTCTACCGCTATCTAAGATACTTATAGGTTCCAAGAGCAAATATCAATCAAGTAATTAATGAACATCTAGAAAACATGGGCATAAGCTTAAGACTTTACCAGCAATAGTACTTCACAGGAAATAGACCTGACAAATACCTTACTTACAATCTAAATAGGAATACAGATGCATAGACAACTGAATAAACACACAAATATCCACTTATATATAGAGGTCTCTACTCTCTAAAAACATAGATACTTGTTTCCTTAGAGATTGACCAAGAAGATATTGAATTTTACCTGAAAAGACAGCATCTCCACGAATGGTTCCTTTCTCAAGAAGTTCCCTGGAACCTCCATCTGTAGTATACCTATAGATAATTAAAATCTAGTCATGATGGGATGATAATCCAGCAAAGGAGATCTACTCCAAAAGTCAGTTTGATTTAAGCAAGAGGCAGAACAATTTTTGCATAAATATAATGTATAATAGAAAATGTCTGCGGAAGATACCATACAATATGTTAAGAATAGGAAATAATGATTCATTCATAAATGAGGGAATAAATGCATGTGGCAGGCACAAATCCGAGAGAATGAGCATTTACTGACAAAAGTAACGAGTACTGAGAATAGAAATTTCATTAATGAAATAAAGCTAAAATCATTTGGAAGGTAATGTTTGAACAAAGAATAACTTAGTATGGACAGAAGTTTTACGATGCATATACTGACCAAAAAAAAAGTTAATGTACTTATATAAAAGCATCAATATAAGACTAAAGACATGGAACCTCTTACAAAATTATGTTCTCCCCTAGATGTTCTCGAGCCAATTTGACCAGGTGATGGAGATAAGCTTTGTCATTCCCATATGAACCAAATTCATTTTCAATCTGGCAGCATAGTCATATTTAATACATTACTGGCAAAAACAACTAATATCAAGCATTTGAAATACAATTTGACAGTAAATTGAACAAGTAAAAATATAATCAAGGACTAAAAGTAACTTTAGAACGGTTTATTTTGGAAGATCTTAGAGGAAATACTTTGAAATAGCAAGAAAAAATCCTACTATGTATTCTATGAAGTAAGAAATATCTGGATTTCGAAATCGAAGCAACTGAATGAGGAAGAAACTTTTATATCATCTCCCCTCAATTTCTTAGAACCGTTACCTTCTTTCTGGAAACAAAAAATGAAACTAGAATCTTTAAGTTCCCCCACCCTCCCAAATAAGTTTGATGAGCTCTTCCATTTCCCCTATGATAAAAGCGGCTCTCTCACAGATGATGCATAATCAAGGAAACAGTTACCACCCTTGGCAAACTGATTATCTTTTAGTGTTAGAAGAACAAAAACAAAGATGCATGATCAACAAAGTCAACTTACAATGAAAATTTCTGTGGTTTACAATTGAATGTCAAGGGAAATTCCTTTTGAAAGAAATATAATGCCTGACTGGCTGGTTGGATTGGCCAGACCAGGAACTAGATCAATGGTCGGTTTAGTCCAATCTAGTTAGGGAAAACCTTGTATATTGACCTATTTTAGTTTATAATTATATTCATCCAATTTTATTGCACCAATAAACCAATCCAGTAGTTGATTCATATATCACTCTAGTTTTAAATTGGAAAAATCAAGCATCATAGTCAAGGTGTGTATTGGCTTTCGTGTTAACATCTTAAAAAACAGTTTCTAACATCTTTTTGCAAATAATATAAAGGAGTTCCAAAAGGCAATTTAAAATGCAATGCCAAATAGGCCTTAGTAGGAGACGTATAGCATTTTGTTTCAACAAAAATCTCCTCTCTAATAAACGACATTAGTCAAATTCAGCACATCGAAATTTTGCCACCAATATGATCTTATATCATTTTTCATTCATAATCTGTTGGAAATCATATAAGACAAGCGAATAAAAAGTAACACATACCTGAACCATTACTATAGGGCCTCCATTGTTATAAAGAAGAGAAGCTACCTTTGGTAGTAGGATTCCCCACCATCTGTCAACCTACAAATTTAAAGCCCATATAAATTAATGAACTTAAAAAAGACCGATTAAACCATAGATCATAAATGTTTAAAATTCAAGAATATCTAAATGGTTAGGGGGAAAAGAGAGAGAGAGAGAGAGAGAGAGAGAGATGATGGCATATCAATTTCGTAAATGATTGTTCAATATTCAGCCAACTAAAAGAAATCAAGATGTTTCCTCTATCAACATTAAAGCAAAAAAGTCATCATTACCTTATTAAGTTACAATGTTTAGTGTCATAATTTAACTGGAAGAGAACCCCAGCATAAACCAAAACATTTCAGGATCCTATATCTAGCAGAATAAAAAAATCGTTATGACGGCACAACAGACCATATAAAACATCTTGTTTTTTATTTTCCTTTAGTTACAAAAGAAAATTATGGGCAAGAGTTAACAACTAACAGGCAAATCTATTTAAAATAAAAAAATTAAACAGAATAAAATAATGAACATAGAATAACTGACCAGCCACAGAAAAGTGACTTCGCAAGAAAAAATTTCTGCTTGCTGAAGAACAAAACATTGAGTACCACTAAAGAAAAGGGAAAAACACACCACAATTAGGAGGAAATACAAAAGATATGTGAAGCAAAGAAGGATATCATTGTCATTTATAATCTTCTTGCAAAAAAAGCATCTAAGAAAATGAAAATAATTAGTTGTACAAGGTTTTCCTCCTAAAAACTGCTCGGCAACGAGCATTTTATATTACTAAAATATAAGAAGTGTTTAGCAAGTTGATATAAATTGGCAGTATTGCAAAATGGAACTATTTCTTGCGGCATTTGATTGTCACGATATTCCTAATTTACAAGAAACAAGCCACAGCAAAACGTACCAGTTGAAGATAAGCAGGATCAGATGATCTCAGTTTGAGAGCTGGTTCTATAGCTAGTAACCAAGCAGGGAAACCTCCTAAATCCCACTCTGCAACAAATACAGCAATGCCACTGATAATTTGAGAGTTGGCTCCATAGAGACCAATAATGAATTCTACAACCCATAGATCTTAAAGTTAACATTGACCTGCACAGATATAAGGCCCAACTCGAAGCATGACAAGGAAATCCAGTTTCTGGCAGAGCTTGAGAAAAGAAATAAGATCAGCAATACCCTCAAAAACCAATTTGCCAGGTTGTGGTTCATGGAGGTTCCAAGGAACATAAGTTTGAATGGTATTCAAACCCAAAGCCTTAGCTCTTAACAGCCTATCTTCCCAATACTTCATAAATAAAAAATAAAAAATAAACCCATCAAATTGCCAAATTACAGCCAAAAATGAAACTTCTGATGAATCAAACAATCACCCAAAAAGAAGAAATCAATGTCCAATTGATGAATGTTCTTTCTACTAAAAGCTTTAAATTACCAAATTGCAAATAACAATTCGATATAATTAAGCTTATAAGATGGCCATTCATTCATACCTCTGGAAGAATCCGAAAATAGTGCAAGTCACCACCAATGATTCGAAAAGGCTTGCCATCTTTCAAGAACATGTCATCTTCTATCTCAAAGCTTCGAGAATTGGCCTGAAAAAGAAAGTCCAAATCTCACCAATTTCAGAAAAAAGAGTTCTACAAAAAATAAGATAGAGAGAGAGAATTACTTTGAAGACCTTTCTGTAGCGATGGGAGTGATGATGAGAAGAGGAAAGAGAAGGAAGAGAAGAGAAGACTGGAACGAAGACTCCAAATGCGATTAGAAAGATGAATAATACAAACAACGTTGTCGTTTTGAAGCCTCCCTTCCTCACCATTGAAGTTGCTGCTCTGGTTATTGGACTAGTGTTCTTAACTCTAATCATCGGTTCTGTTCAGAAACCAAAAATTGTTTCGTTGATGATCGGACAATTGATCACTGCCATGCCTTCAGTTCTTGAACACCTCGATCCCCACTAAACCGGAACTTAAGCCTCCGGTTCCAAAGACGGGCATTTACTACAGCACTAATGAATCTTCCGACCACAAAAGACTCCTCTTTTTTTTTGTTTTTTGTTTAATTTCCTTAGAAGTGACGTCGTTGCTAGTTCCAATTTGTCGTTCAACTAGGATGGCAATGGGGCGGGGCGGTCGGGAATTATCCCCGTCCCATCTCCGCCTTAGCGGAAATCCTTACCTCCGTCCTCATTTTACATGTGAAAATAATTTAATTTTCATTCTCATTCTCGTGAGATCCCGTTCTCCATTACTAAATTTGTTTATATTTATAAAATTCATAAATAATAACTAAAAATATGAAAAAATTTATTTAAAAAATATTAATAAATTCAAACATATAAAATATCAACCAAACATAATTAAAATATAAATATTTTAATACATCAAAAATATTAATAAATTCAAACATACAAAATATTAATCAAATATAATTAAAATATAAATATTTTAATACATCAAAAATATTCAGTAATATTTTTTAATAAAATATTAAAAATTCAGCATATATTAAAGTACAAATACTTAAACAAATTTAATCTAATAAGTGCTTTCAATAAACTCCAATAATCTCATAAAAATTATTTCTTCAAAAAATTATTCCTTATATATATATTTATATATGTTATTAATTAATATAATTTTATATAAGGAATAATTAAATAAATATAATAATTAACTAAGTATAATAATGGGTCTCCACGGGATGGGAAATACACTCCTCGTCCCCGCGCCATTTCCGCTAATAGGAAAAAAATATTCTCTATCCCTGTCCCTATAAAAAGATAAATCGGAGAATTCTCACTCCGTTCGGGATAAATTCCCACAGAAAACGGAGATTTCGGGATAAATTTCCGCAGGAAACGGAGATTTTTCACCCCATTGCCATCCCTACGAAGGCCTGGACGCACGGTTCCCCCCAACCCCAAAACGATGACAAATGGTTTTGTTAAATGCACTCTTTTTATGGGCCTTTCTGTCCCCTAGCCAGAGGCCCAGAGTGGTAAGAACATAACCAATAAAAAAGGAAAGCCCAATACTTTTGAATTTTTTAAGCCCAGTTTGTATGGTTATATGATTTAAGCTAATGAATGAATTAAATATTTGTGTAGAGTTGAAGAATTTTTCTAATAATTATCCATCATATTAAAAACCCCTAAATTGAATTTTTTTTCAATTTTTAAAATAAAAATTATTTTAATTTTTTAATCACTCAAACTTTTCTAAACAAATGATGAAAAAATGTATTACTATGGAGTATTTATTTTGACTATCTTTATTGGTTATTAAATTAAATTAAAGACTGATTAATTTAAATCTCATACATTATAAGAGAGATATTATAGTATTGAATTACTAGTAAGATAACAAATCTTTGAAATCAATAATTGCTCCATTATAGTAGCAAGCCAAACTAGCAAAGTTTCATGAAAAGTGCAAGGAGAGGGTGGGGGCAAGTCAAAGGGAAAAGGTAACATTATTAAAAGAAAGGTCAACCATACTCCCACAAAAATTAAATAAGTTAACAAATTAACAAACCCATATATTTCCATTCCCTTATGAATATGATCTCCTCTGTTATGGCGAACACAAAAACTATGCTTTTAATTTGATTATTATCATCATCAACTTTTTAGAGGTACTACCAACCAACCACATGTCTAATGTTTTTGGGGATTGTGCTTGCCTGCCATAACCATTAGAAAAGAGGAGATTGAATTCACATTGAAAATCATAAAACCAAGAAACAAGAGATCAAGAAGAGAAGTGGGCATGAATATTCAAAAGGACAAGTGCCGATACCCACTTCCAAAGTTATTCCATACGTATATTTCATTTAAAAATAAAATGGCCTTTAGCAAAGCTATCTTTATTCCCAATTGGATCTTCTGATATTATGAAGTTCTCTTACAGAACTACTTTATCTGATGATAGGCTAATCATACCTTATTTTCCATCAGATCAATTTGATTACTCAACTCTCTCACACTCACACACGTGCAAACTAAGACAAACATCCATATATATTTACTTAATTAACTAAGGTAAGATAAATATATATTTAATATATTTATTATGAATTAATTTTTGTATAGTATTAAACTAACCCTTTAATTAAAATAAAGATATTAACTAATACATTGTACTTGTCATTGTTTATTAAAATGTCTCTCATCGAAAAAATATTAACTTTTCACCTAAATATCATTATGCACACCAAAATATAATTTAGTGATAAGTATATATTTTTCTGAACAATAGTCGTATAATCGATTTTCTCCTCTCCAATAACTCAAAATAGTTAAAATATTCCTTTTTTTTTTTAATAAACACTTGTTAATTTGTTCAATACATAAATAAATTTTTATCATTTGGATGTCCTACCTTAATGCAATGTTCATGTTGGACTTGCTTAATTTCTAAATTAATGTGGAAGTACTTAACTTATAAAACCATACACACAGTGAATTAAAAGCCAAGTCATATCAACTTAGCATCACCTCATCACTGTATTTGAAAAGCATGCATGTTCCTCAAATTTTTTTTTAATAAAAAAAAGGAAAAGGAAAAGAAAAAGAAAAGCATGTTCATGGTAAATGAAGGGTGATTAATTGTTGTTTTTATTTTTCTTTAATAAATTGTTATAATTAAAGCCAATAAGTTTCTTAATTAGATATATTCACATTTTCGAAAATTTATTTTTTCCATTTACAAAATTCGAACTCGAAATCATTTCTTAAAAAGACAGATATTAATAATTAGATTCATTTATTTAATTAAGTATTGTGTTGCCATTAACAAGTGATGCCTTTTGATACTTCACGTGTGGAATATTTGAAAATAAGAAACTAAATTTCACACCATGAATATATTCTTACTTCATACAACTCTCAATAAGTGAATAAATGAGATTACAATAGAATTATAATTAATATGACTATATTTAATTCTTATTAAATAAAAAGGTATTAATACATTTTTTACTCAATATATATTATTATATATCATATTAAATGGATTTATAAACTTAATATAGTCAAATTTGCTCATTTATAAACGATAAACTTTGTCTTGGAAGATAAATTACAAGAACCAATGTTATATAAATTATTATATATGTCCTCGTCAATAATAATGCCGTAATTCAATTGGTTAAGGTTAAGCCTCTAAGAGCAAAATGTTGAAATCCTACCGATTTATAAGTATAGGAATGTTTTTATATTAATTTGTGTGTGATTATATTTTACTTTATAAATGTATTTGAATATTATCTCTGATAATAAATTAATGTATTTGAATATCTATATATATCTATATATATATATATATATATATATATATATATATATATATCTAACTAAACTTACCTTCATATTATTTAATAAAATATTTTTTTTATATAGTCAACTATATAGATTAATTGTTGTTCCTGAAATGGAGAAGAGTAGACCACGTTAATCCACGAAATTAACTTGGTTAAAACTTATCCTAGTAACTCAAAATTCGCTCGTCCATTCTTAAAAAGGGCTTCCTGTAAATGTGTATTATCCATTTTTATTAATTCATTGTGTTTATTATCTTCATTCTTCAAGGTGTCAATTAATTTATTAGGTTAAAGAAAAATGCTTCTTGTCATTTTTTTAGTGTTAGTATTGTCATGCTCCTCAGCATATGGAGCAGCAACAAATGTTAGTTATGATTCAACTGCCATTATTATCAATGGAGAGCGTCGTGTTCTCATTTCTGGTGCAATTCATTATCCTCGTAGTACTTCACAGGTAATTCATTATCAAATGATGTTAAATTAATGTTATTATATCTAATATTTATTATTGTAATGAATAATCTCGTCTGTTTGTGTGGTTACAGATGTGGCCTGATTTAATAAAGAAGGCTAAGGATGGTGGAATTGATGTTATTGAAACATATATTTTCTGGGATCGCCATGAGCCTAGTCGTCGTCAGGTTTAATTAACTATAATGGTTCTTTTAATTACAATTTCACTTAATTAATTTTGATCTGTTTGTTGAAATTTTAATTAATTTCACATAATTTATGGGTTGTTAGTATGATTTCTCTGGCAACCTAGACTTCATACAGTTCTTCCAGTTGGTCCAACAAGCTGGATTGTATGGCTTTATACGAATTGGACCTTATGCTTGTGCTGAATGGAATTATGGGTAAATTTTGAAGCTCTAATTATAATTCATTGAATTGCTAATAAATAGTCCTGATATTTGCTTTCGTTCTCAGAGGTTTTCCTGTGTGGCTTCACAATATGAAAGGGATTGAGTTAAGAACAGATAACCAAATTTACAAGGTTAATTCCGTTATTAAATATGTCCAATTAGTTACTTAATTGGTTATACTGTTGGTAATTATATGTCAAAATTATATTTTTTCATATTCAGGATGAGATGCAAACTTTTGTCACAAAGATAGTGGACTTGTGTAGAAGTGCTAATCTCTTTGCCCCACAAGGGGGACCTATTATATTTGCTCAGGTTTCTTGTTTTGTTTTCCTTCTCTTTTCTCAAATCATATTTTAGCCAGACATTGAATATGGCCTTCTCTTTTTTTTTTTTTTTTTTGTTGAAACTTTTGAGTAACACTGGAGTTGTTCTCGGGATATAAAGTCTCAATTGAAACAAAATTTACCAAAAAAACAAAAATGGCGTTTTTCTTTTCCTATTCTAAATGCATTAAAATTTTGTTTCTTATTATATTAACAGATAGAAAATGAATATGGAAATATTATGGGACCATATGGATCAGCGGGAGAATCCTATATACAATGGTGTGCTCAAATGGCTCAATCTTTTAACATTGGTATCCCTTGGGTTATGTGTCAGCAGGGCAATGCTCCACAACCCATGGTAATTTCTTTCTGATCCATTAATTACAAGACCAAACAAACAATCAAGTACTGAATTATTAACCAATAAAGCTTCAAATGGCAGATCAACACATGCAATGGATACTATTGTGATCAGTTCACTCCAAATAACCCAAACAGTCCCAAAATGTGGACTGAAAACTGGATTGGATGGTAATTATAATCTCTTATTGTTCATTTGGATTTATAAAGAAGAATATTAGTAGAGCTTCAATTAAGAAAGGTATGCATTAAACTGGTCTTCATATTTAGGTTCAAAACTTGGGGTGGTCAAGACCCACATAGAACTGCTGAAGATTCAGCATTTGCAATTGCACGCTTTTTCCAGTACAATGGTATCTTCCAAAATTATTACATGGTTAGTTCCTTATGAAATAAAATTATTAAACAGTTAAAACTAATTGTATAATAATTATTACATGAACTTTATATATTTTCTTAATTTCATTTATTAGTACCATGGAGGAACCAACTTTGGACGCACTTCAGGAGGTCCATATATCACAACTTCTTATGATTATGATGCTCCGCTTGATGAATATGGTAAATGTATATATAATTCAAGAAATTAAATCTTCGTTCTTTTTTCATAGGACCAAACAAGAAGAAAAGTTGTGTAATTCTAAAATTTTCAGGAAATTTGAATCAGCCCAAGTGGGGGCATCTTAAGCAACTACATGAAGCAATTAAATCAGGGGAGAAAATTCTTACTAGTGGTACTACTTCAGTCACCCAATTTGGCAACAATGTTAATGTAAGTGATTAATAATTAAAACTTATTATATTCTAATTAATTAAATTTAAACCTGAAATCTGAGTTTAATTTCTTCACCAGCTGACTACATTCACCACTGGTAATGGCGAAAGGTTCTGTTTTCTATCAAATGAAGATTCATCTATAGATGCCAACATTGATTTGAAACAGGATGGAAAGTACTTTGTTCCTGCTTGGTCTGTTAGTATTTTACAAAATTGCAACAAAGAGATTTTCAATACTGCAAAGGTAAATTTACTAGGAATTAAATTTGATTGAAAATAAAGTATGATGCTAATGTATGCTCTGCAGATTAATACACAAACCTCTCTAATGGTAAAGAAACCAAGTAGTGGTAATGGTACAAGCAATCAATTGTCTTGGTCATGGGCAGCAGAACCCATGGATGACACCCTTAAAGGAAAGGGTACATTTAATTCTGCACATCTTCTTGAACAGAAGGAAACTACTGTTGATGCTAGTGATTACTTGTGGTACATGACTAGGTATATATATATATATATATATATATACACACAATTCTCTCTAATTTTTTTATCAAGTTAATTCATTTTCTTCTGTCTTCTTCAATCATATATATTACAGTGTGAATCTAGATGGCACGACCTGGAATAATGCTAATCTGAGTGTGAACACATCAGGCCATGTACTTCATGCCTTTGTGAATGGGAAATACATTGGTATTAAGTTTTCTGGAATTAATTTCTTCATCCTGTGGTTTGAAAATTACATTAAATTAATTTAATAGAATAATGGCAGGTTCCCAGTGGGGCACAGGAGGTGATTATAATTTCGTGTTTAACAAGGCTGCCACATTCAACACTGGGAGCAACATTATATCTTTACTTAGTGCAACTGTTGGATTAAAGGCATGTCTTTTTAATTAATTCATTAGCAATTGTCAAATGATTAAGACAGTTGAAAAAATTAAGAATTTTACAAGGTGGTCTAATATTTATCTGATTTTTTTTTTATTTGGGCAGAATTATGGTTCTTTTTTTGATTTGCAAACAACTGGCATAAATGGAGGCCCCGTTAAGTTGCTTGGAAGTGGAAGTGATAGCATGGACTTAACATCAAACAACTGGTCTTACAAGGTAAAAAGTTTAGATAATTCAGTGGTTCATGGTGCATGTGCACTCTCTCTCACAATCATGTAGGACTATCTTCTATAATTTGAGGTGAATCGTACTTGATTGCAGTGATGGGTCTAGCCTCATAAGTTTGAAGGGTGACATTAAAATTTTGGAAAGCGAAAGTCAGTTTTTAAAAAGTTTAGGTAACTTTTTAATGTATACAGGTTTTTTCAAAAATTTTGGAGAAACAATTGTTATCCACCCTATTAAAACTTTTTCAGAAATTCACTACTATTATTATATTTAATATTATATTTATGTACATTAAGTGTATTGAATAATTAATTTACTAGATGAAAACTTATAAAAATTAATTTATTTTATTTTATGTGAAAATTTTAATCAAGGTCATTTTTTTTATGGATTCACCGTTGTTTGATTGTGATATAATATATATTATATTCATGTACATTAACTATATTGAATAATTAATTTACTAGATGGAAACTTGTAAAAATTAATTTACTTTATTTTATATGGTAATTTTAATCAAGGTTGGATTGGTTGGTGAAATCAACAAATTCTACACTGATTCAGCCAAAGGCCTTCAATGGTCATCAAATAATCTTCCAAATGGGACCCCATTTACATGGTATAAGGTATGGACATAAAGTTACACTGCCAATGATGTTTAGTTTAGTTAATTTGGTCTATGCTATTAATTATTACTTAATGATTTGAATAATATTGTATTGGTTGTAGACCAGCTTCAAGACTCCTTCAGGGACAGACCCTGTGGTGGTGGACTTGCAAGGCATGGGAAAGGGCATGGCCTGGGTAAATGGAAACAGTCTCGGACGCTTCTGGCCATCATATCTAGCAGCTAATGACAAGTGTAGCAACACATGTGACTACCGTGGAACATATGGTGCAGATAAATGCTTGACAAATTGTGGAAATCCAAGTCAAAGATGGTAACTTAATTATTTATTCTGCAGAAACATTATTGACCCAGTTTGTATAATTATATTCTTAAAATTTAAACTATGATCATGTGCATAAATATACCTCCTAAAAAATAAATGGCTATGGGAAGTTGGGAACACTAAAAAAAACCATTTAAACCAATGGCGGATGCTTCAAGGGGCCCAGACCTCCCAACCCACTACCATAATACATACATATATATATAGGGTACAGATAGTTTGCCACATTTTGTATAGGATGAATGATACTAAAATTTGCTGGGGCTGTGTTCATGCCTTGAAATCTGCCTTAAAATATATATATATATATATATATATATATTTCCAATTTTTCAATTTTCAAGTTGAAATTTTATTTGAATTTTTTTTTATACAGCAGGATGATTATAGTATATGAACTATAAATAATATTAAAAAGAGAGAGAGTATTATTGTTAGGGGCTATATATTTTCTGAAAAGTAATAGTATATATAATATTAATTTCAAGTATTGATATATAAAATAAAAAAAAAAGAAAAGAAAAATTAATATTTTCTTTTATATTTTTATAGATTAAAAGCTTATTTTTCTATTTTACTAAATGTTAAGTTGAGATATTAATAAAAAATGAAATATTGCTCTTCATTTATATTAAAATTAATCTTAAAAAAATGATAATAATAATTAATTTTAATATATTAAATTATTAATTCACATAAAGAAAAGAAACTTATTTTTTCTTTTATAATTTATAAGTTATTTTCTATAATTGTTCTAAATGATGCATATAATTATTAATTGAATAATGTTTAAAAAGACAAAGCAGTTTATGCTTAATTCAAATGAAAATCTAAATCTTTTTTTATGCTTATTCTCTTATTTATTAATGTCATGACTAACTCGGTTGTTATTGTCATTGTTGTAGTTGTTGCCCCTCTATATTGTTTTTATGGATATGATACTGATTTAAACTAACTTGAACATGCCTCAGACTATTAGGATAAATCAAACATAACATTTTGATTTAGTGAGATGATAATAGGAATAATTAATGTGTCATTTATACATATGTAGGTACCATGTGCCAAGATCATTCCTGAAAGAGCAAGAAAATATGTTAGTTTTGTTTGAAGAAATTGGTGGCAATCCTTCACAAGTAGGCGTCCAAACGGTGACTGTAGGGACTGCTTGTGTTAATGCATTTGAGGGAAGTACATCGGAATTGTCATGCCAAGGAGGCCAAAAAATATCAGCTATACAGTTTGCAAGCTTTGGAAACCCTAGTGGACCATGTGGGTCATTCCAAAAAGGCTCTTGTGATTCTTCTGATGCCTTATCTGTAGTGCAGAAGGTATTCAACAAAACCTTCAAACGCCTTATGATCTCTTTTTTTTTTTTCCCTTTTTGCATATGGAAATATTCAAAGGGTAATCAAAATAAGGATGTAATCCACTATATAAGACATGAGATACTCGATCATTCAGCTAAATACCTAATATTATTTTGTTGTAGGCTTGTGTTGGGCAGACGAGTTGCTCTTTGACCGTGACACAAGCAAATTTTGGAACAAGCAGCTGCGGCAACACAAACAGGCTTGCAGTGCAGGCTGCTTGCTAGCCAGGGGATTGTTCTGTTGGACTAATTGCCAGCAACAAAAGGAAATTAGAGTCAGAATTTTGTTCTTTTTTTTTTTTTTAATAATTCGCAACTAATAAGGACAGGAGAAGAGATCATCATCACATAGTAATGATGGTGATTACAATTTTAGCAAATGATAGCATGTAATTAAGCTCCGCCAAGTTGAAATATTTTTGTAGGCAAAGTATGGGTTTATGAATTAGTTCCTCAAAAGTAAATATATCTTTGACTCTGAATTTCACAGTTTAATTGATCATTGATAATCGTAGAAATGAAGGGTTGTACAGATAGTTGGCGTTTCGTCGTTCAATGACCTATAAACCAAAACTACATGTCACACCAAGGAGTTATCTGGTTAAAATTGTTGGGGAGTGAGATTTTGCAGACATAATAATTTAGTTGAAAAGAAATGGAAATTTTTATTGTAAGGAAAAGAAAGTATGGCTAAACTTTTTAAAATATATATAATGTCACCTAAACTTTTTAAATTTTTATTTTTTAGATATATATTTCTTGTATTTCGGTAGTTTTTTTTTTTTTCATGAGAACAAAAAAGACAATTTTTAATTTATGGTATAAAAAAAGAAAAAAAAAAGAAATGAATAATAAACATTTATTGTTTAGAAATTTATGGGATAGGAAAGATTAGTCATTAAAGATAAAATAATATTATTAAAAAATTATTTTTAGTATAAGTTAGGAAAATCTCTTATTTTTTTTTAATTTGAAAGGAAACAAAATATATGTTTAAAGAGATATCTGATTTCTAACATCATTTCTTATCTAAATAATCAAACTCAAATAATGGATATATCTTATCACACCCTTTTTTTTTTTTTCCTTTTTTTTTTTATTGCAACTCTCAAAGAGGGCTTTACAGAATATACTTAACCGTTATTTTTTTTTTTTAATTTTATTAATTATTAATTATATTTTATACATATTTTTAAAATTATAACTATGACATCCTCAAGTTTGAAAATTACTTATATGTTTCATATTTATTTTCAAAATTATAAGTAATAAATACTTCAAAAGTTAAAAATCGTCACAAACTTTTTTCCTTCTTTTTCATGTTTATTTTGACCCTTGCAACTATATTTTGTTATAATTTAATATAAAAAATTAATTTATTCACATTATCAAATAAAAACTATTATTTTAAAACAAATTAATTGAATCAATACTCTCTTGTATTACCAAAAATGTTATAATATAATTTTATAATAACTATTTAAATATAAATAAATTTAAATTGTATGGGATATTATAAGGTATATACGGATATCCAATAACACTGTTACATCTTAATTAAATATAGAATCAAGTCGAGTGAATTTATAAAAGCAAAGCTCTTTCTTGGTCAAGAGTTCTATCCAATATAATATAAAATATATATAATTGAGTTTTATTAATTATAATATTTCCGAACATAAGAATATTTTTTAAATAAATTGAATTCGTATAAATTTTGGATTTCCAAAGGAGGCCTTGGTGTGACAATGGATGATTCTATTTAGCCAATTCCAAAAGATAAACCAAGGATTTTATCTATTTCTCATTTTAGTTAACTTGTAGCTATATATAGTACTTGTCAGATACGGACCTTCCTTCGAGTGATCCTGTTTATGATTTTATCAAAAACTTATTATCTGGATTAGTTTTGGATCATATAGACAGACAATGCTTGCCTGGATATAGATAATTGCTAATTTTAGATGATGGATTTGCCTATATAAGTAACCATTGTTCTTCAGCTTAATTTGGGTTAGTCACAATCTTCAATATAGGCAAGCTTGAGCATCTTTTCTTATTTTTTCCTTTACCCCAACTTAGTTTTGTGATTTTTTTTTATTACTTTTTCTCACTAGAATAGAGCTTCTGTTTTTTTTTTTATTTTTTTTTACAAAATTTAAAAACCATAAACATAAACTTCGTAAATCAAGATGTTATCAGATTCTAGGATTAAGATTCTTCTCATTGTGAGCTTAGCTTTGGTTTGTTCATGCTTAGCAACAACAGTTGAATATGATTCCAATGCCATTATAATCAATGGTGAACGTAAAATCATTATCTCCGGCGCGATACACTACCCCCGCAGCACCCCTGAGGTATTGAATTCATTTAACTATCCTAAAAGTTGAATAATCAGCTTTAACTTAATGTTACAGGAATGATTATCAGAGTTGCGCGATTGCAAGTTTGAATGTTAGTTAGAACCTGATTAACCTTATAAGCAGTAGTATTGAGTTACATAGAATGTGCATTTGGTATTTCTTGTACAATTCATTTAATACATTAACTTCTATGTCCTCATTAATTCATTGGTGGTATCTACAGATGTGGCCTGATTTAATAAACAAGTCTAAGGAGGGTGGCCTTGATGCTATTGAAACATATATCTTTTGGGATCGCCATGAACCTGTCCGACGACAGGTTTTAACTATTATACTTTTAAGCTCAAAATCCATATGAACAGATGAGCATTTTCAATTATTGGAGATTTAAATTTATACATCTGAAGGAAAATCATTTTTTCAAATTTAAATACCTATTTATTTCAAATATCTCAAATGGACCCTCAAAATAGTTAGATTCTCTCTAACCCAATTTATGTTTTTTGTTTCTTAACTATTCAGTATGATTTCTCTGGAAATTTGGACATTGTAAAATTCTTCACTCTCATTCAACAAGCTGGACTCTATGTCATTCTCCGAATTGGACCTTATGTTTGTGCGGAATGGACTTACGGGTAATTACTAATTTTTAAGAGAAATTTATGCTTTAACTTTGTATATAGAGTACTAATTAAAATGCATTTCTCTCTATCAGGGGCTTCCCTATGTGGCTGCACAATACTCCTGGAATTGAATTGAGGACAGACAACGCAATTTATAAGGTTTCAATGATAATTTACTTTTTTTTTTTTTTTTTTCTGTTGCAATATTCATGTCAATTCCAGACTAAGATAATTAGTATAATTTTGCTTTCTACAGAATGAAATGCAAACTTTTACAACTAAGGTTATAAATGTCTTAAAAGAAGCAAAAATGTTTGCCCCACAAGGAGGACCTATAATTCTTGCACAGGTTTTAATTTAACCTTTCTTGTATGATATAATTTAAGTAGCATTATACCAATTACTGAACTTTTGAGTGTGAGCACAACAGATTGAGAATGAATATGGAAACATCATGGAACCTTATGGAGATGCAGGGAAAAGGTACATTCAGTGGTGTGCACAAATGGCTTTAGCTCAGAACATTGGGGTTCCATGGATTATGTGCCAGCAAGCAGATGCTCCCCAGACCATGGTACTATACAATTTACTAAAATAATTCTTCGGTATTAAACAATTTCACACTCATAATATATATTTTTCATCTATGTTTTGTCACAGATTAATACCTGCAATGGCTTTTACTGCGATGAATTTCAACCCAACAATCCCAAGAGTCCGAAAATATTCACTGAAAATTGGAGCGGATGGTATTTTTTTTATTAATTTATTTCCAGTCAAGTGGATCAAATTTCAGAAACATTCGGGCTGATTGCAGGTCCTGTAAATCTGCATTTGTTTGATTGTCCTTGTAGGTTCAAGGCTTGGGGTGGGAAAAACCCATATAGGACTGCTGAAGATTTGGCTTTTTCAGTTGCAAGATTTGTCCAATCTGGAGGAGTCTTGAATAACTATTATATGGTATTGTGCTGCACAAAATCATTTGAAGTTTTTTTTTTCAATGGACTTCCTTGTTTTAAACTATTCATAATTTTTTTTTCTTAACCTCCAAATTTAGTATCATGGGGGAACCAACTTTGGACGCACTGCAGGAGGTCCATATATCACTACATCATATGATTATAATGCACCACTTGATGAATACGGTAAATTAACAATTAAAACTATGCTGAAAATGTTCTTTAAACCTTGATAAGCGTACCCTAAAAATTTAAGACTTGCAGGGAATCTGAACCAGCCTAAGTGGGGGCATCTCAAGCAACTCCATGCTGCTATCAAATTGGGGGAGAAAATTATCACTGATGGCACAGTAACCGCCAAGAACTTCCGGAGTGGAGTTGATGTACGTTGCAATCTCTGAAATACGAATTTATGTTGAATTTGGAATAAATGATATCATTGACAAGAATTTAATTATCTTCCTTTTTTAAAATAAAAAAGAAAATATGTGAATTTATATTTTGTCTATCAGCTGACCACATACACCAAGAATGCCACTGGGGAAAGATTCTGTTTCTTGAGCAATACAAATATGGATGAAGCCAATGTTAACTTGCAACAGGATGGAAATTACACTATCCCTGGTTGGTCTGTCAGCATTCTCCAAAATTGTAGCAAGGAAATTTACAACACTGCCAAGGTAAGAGGAAGAGAAAAAACTTTTTTATTCTTTGGTACATCAAAACTTCTGCATTGTAAGGTAGACACTCAACCACTACCTACTTGTCCAATGGCAGAAGAACAAAAAATAATTTTATGCTGGAATTTGGATATTCTCTCAACAGGTTAACACACAAACATCCTTGATGATAAAGAAACTATATGAGAATGATAAACCTGAAAAGCTATCCTGGATGTGGATACCAGAGCCCATGGAAGATTCACTCCAAGGAAAGGGATTATTTAGAGCATCGCAGCTTCTTGATCAGAAAGAAACAACAGTTGATGCTAGTGACTACTTATGGTACATGACTAGGTAATTTATTCTTGAAATCTGTTCTTGTGCTTCGCTTAAGTAGCTACTAAGAAGATTAACACTTTTTTTTTATTACAGGGTTAACATTAATAAGACCTCACTGCAATGGACTAATGTTACCTTGCGAGTGAGCTCTAAAGGCCATGTACTTCACGCTTACGTTAACAAGCATCTTATTGGTGAGTCTAATTTGGAACAGTTGAATTTGAATATATGTGATAATTTAATCTTTCCATTGAAGAAATTGTGTGGAATTTTTCAGGTTCTGAATTTTCAATGCAAGATAACAGCCAACAATCAGTCCAGGGAGAGGAGTTCAGTTTTATATTTGAGAAGCCTGTTGCTCTGAAACCTGGAACCAATGTCATAACCTTGCTTAGTGCTACTGTTGGATTGGATGTATGTATTCTATTGGTTTATTAGTTACATATGCATTGACTTGCATTTCACTAATAGTCATTGAGGTTGAAAATTATTGTTCAATGCTATTATGGGCGAGAAAACAGTTTCAAACTACTGTTTAGATGTTTTGGAGTTTTTATAACTAAAATAAGTCAAATTCACTCTTAAAAAGAATTTTAATGCTTAACATGAAGCAGCTCAAACAGTAATATCAAACAGACTCTAAATACACGTTATTTAATGAATTAAATATTCAGTAACATTTTTGTTTTTCCTACACATATGGACAGAATTACGGTTCATTTTATGATAAGATTCCTGTTGGCATTGTGGGTGGCCCTGTCCAGTTAATTGCAAATGGAAATCCTGTAATGGATTTATCATCAAATCATTGGTCTTATAAGGTAAGAATCATACAAAATATCCATATATAGGTACTTCTGCAAAAATTTATTAACAGTTCATTCTCTTATAATTCAAGATTGGGTTGAATGGCGAGGCTAAACGACTCTTCAATCCAGATTCACCCAATGCCAAGAAATGGACTGCCAAGAATAGAGTTGCCAGACCCATGACTTGGTATAAGGTAGAGTTCAATACTTTCGGCAATATATATCAATATTTTGCTTCTTTTTTTTTTTTTCAATTCTAAATCTAATGTGTTTAAAATTATCCAGACCACCTTCAGTGCTCCTTCAGGTACAGACTCCGTAGTAGTGGACTTGCAAGGAATGGGTAAGGGGCATGCCTGGGTGAATGGCAAGAGCATTGGCCGCTATTGGTCTTCACAAATTGCTGATAATAATGGATGCAATAACACATGTGATTACCGTGGAAATTATAATGGTGATAAATGTGCTAATAATTGTGGCAATCCTACTCAAAGATGGTAAAAAAAAAAAAGGATTTCTTCTGAAGTTGCCTATTTTGATCATTCTCAGGATCTAATTATAAATTTACTATTTGTCAGGTACCATGTTCCTAGGTCATTCTTGAACAACAAGGACAGGAACACATTGATTTTGTTCGAAGAAATAGGTGGAAATCCTTCGAATGTGTCATTTCAAGTTGTTACTGCTGAAAATATATGTGGAAAAGCAAACGAAGGAAGCACATTAGAATTGTCCTGCCAAGGTGGCAGAGTAATCTCAGACATTCAATTTGCCAGCTATGGTGATCCTCAGGGAACATGTGGATCCTTTCAGAAGGGCTCCTTCGAAGCCACCAAGAGTGTGCAAATAGTGGAAAAGGTATTTCTACCAATAAAATACATACATTATTTTATTAATTCATAACTTTGGAGACGATTCCAGTATACATAATTTTTTTATTAGTAGCAATCATATAGCGTGTAGTAATTAGGAAATGTATTGTGACTTTGCAGGGATGTGTTGGTAAGGAGAGCTGTTCAATTATTGTGTTGGATGCAACATTTGGAGTAGAGGAACTTCAAGGCATTAATAGCAAAAGGCTGGCTGTCCAAGCTCTCTGCTCAAATACTCTGAAATTATTATCCAAAACACATAATAAGAAAAATTAAATCAGTTTGTGGAGAGTAATTGGCACTAAATCTCTAATAATATATATGTATGTGTATATTCAAAGATTGACAGAGACATGACATTTTATATTCTATTCAATTATTCTGGTTAATAAATCAAAGAAGCTCTTTCCAATGTTTGATTAATACTGCCTGTTTTCTATACAATTAATCACCAACGTTACTGTTCTTTCATTGTTTCAAGTTCAACCTTGAAAAGGTATTGTTGCCTTTTCAAGCACTTCCTCAGAGCGTATGGACATGAAAACCCAACAAGTATATAATAAAAGCATTTTAATTGTTTACTTTTTCCTCTCCCCTACACAAAATTGTTGAGATCCACTTTATTATATAAGTCAGCATTCGGTTAACCAATCCAAACGAATTGAAATTTAAACTAACTAAAGTTTTTAAGATTTTTTTTAAAAAATAATTAAATATAATCTAGCCGAATTATCAGTTATAACAAAATTAACCGAAAAACATTAATTTATAATTTAAATATCATTAATTTCTATATTAATATAAAAATAAAATTTATTATTAAAAATATTAAATATTAAAATAAATCAATATGCTAAAAATTATATTTAATATATTAATAAATAAAAATTTAATTATTGTAGTTAATCTAATTACCAATTTTAAGGTAACTAATCGGTAATTAAAAACCAATAATTTTCTAAATTAAAAATAAAATAAAATAAACTATTACCGAAATGACCGAATTTTATCGAATTGGTTCAGTTTTTCTATTAAAAATGAGTAGTGAACACCTCTAAATGATTTCTCTAGCATTTTTTTTTAAATAAAAAAAATGGTCAATGTTATTATAATTACCTAAAAAGTTTAATATGGGTCTGATATTATAATTAAATTTAGATTCATTTAAATATATTTTCATTTAAGTGATTTATAATTGAATTTCAATATATTTTTCTATGCTTTTATCACGTTTTACCATTTTTTATATCTCTCTTTGTTTCTGTTATTTTTAAATAAATTTATAATTTTTTTTAAATTTAATAACTAATAGATATTTTTATTTTACCTTTTGTATTCAAGTTATTAATTTCAAATTTTCAATTATGTTTTTAAATTTTTCTTTTAGTTGAAACAATATAATGAAAAATTAATTCTTTAATTGTTCCCTTGTTCAACAGATCCTCGAATCAACTAAAAGAATATCTTAATATAATATAATTTTTAATGTAATGTATATTTATATATATAATATTATCTCTTATATATTAATATAAAAGTTTTTTTTTTCATTTATAATATATACAAAATGTCACAAATTGCAGCGTAGAACGAATTTACTTGCTTGTATTAACTAGTTAATTAACTGCATAAAAATAGTAATGTGGTTTGATTAAGAGGATTGTTAAAACATTTGGGAGTTTAGTTTTTTTTTTTTCACTTTTTCTCATTTGTGGCTTAATTCATATTCAAAATTTGTCCATTAAATACTTTCTCAAAAAGAAAAAAATTTTGTCCATTAAATAATTTTTATTTAATATAATTTTTATTACATTAATTATTTTACATAATACCAAACAAGTTCTTAATCTTATGCTAAAAAGTAAAAGTATACTTTCACATTGCAAGCCAACTTCAAACTAAAATTAGATACTTGGCATAATTAAGGAGTTAAGCCATTTCTTATGACTACCTAAAACCAATTTCTTACACAAGTAGTTGCCATTTCTTACAACTACCTACCTACAACCATACTTTTGCTGTACATGAATTTACTATATCCATTGAAAAAAAAAATTATAATTCACTAAATCCAAAAAAAAAAAAAAAAGAACAAATCTCATCCAAATTTAGAAATTTGAAATTGTTATATATAAATAGTCATATATAATGATTTGTATTTCCCCTGTATATGTCTAAATTTAGAGGTTCCATGACTAATGCCTCATGAGACTGTCTTTCTTATGCAATATAACTTTGTCTGTTACTATACAAGCCTTTATGCATCCACAGCTATATATATAGCATCAAGAAACGTTGTTAATTTCTTTAAAAGATAGTTTACATTTAAGATGCAGAGTTCTTGTATTGGTATTTTTCTTGCTTTGAGTTTTGCATTGTTAAGTTCATGCTCAAGTCAAGAAGTTGAATATGATGCAAAAGCTATTATCATCAATGGCAAACGAAAACTTATTATTTCTGGATCAATTCACTATCCTCGAAGCACTCCTGAGGTATATTAATTTAATTTTATCTGTGTTCATTAACTTTTCTGCTTAATTTTGACTATTTAAGTAATGTGGTGTGTATATATTGGTTATAGATGTGGTCTGATTTAATTTACAAGGCAAAAGAAGGTGGCCTTGATGCAATTGAAACATATATTTTCTGGAATGTTCATGAGCCTCGCCCTCGCGAGGTGAGAACTGAGAAATTAATGTTTTCCACATGTATAATAACTCCCAAAAAAATTTGATATCAGTATCTTGTTTTTGCCATGAATCAGTATAATTTCAGTGGCAATCTAGACTTCATAAAATTTTTCCAACAAGTTCAAGAAGCAGGACTGTATGGCATTATTCGCATCGGTCCTTATGTCTGTGCTGAATGGAATTATGGGTAAATCATACTTAATATTTTCTTATAACCTGAAAAGATGATTATCTTGATTAAATTGCATTGGCAGTGGGTTCCCTGTGTGGCTACACAATATTCCGGGGATTAAATTAAGGACAGACAATGAGATTTACAAGGTTAATTACAACATTAATTAACTCATTTTATTGTTTTATTTTATCCTATAATTTTTTTAGTTGCAACTATTTTAAATACATAATATTGAATTTTTATTCTACAGAACGAAATGCAGTACTTTACTACAAGAATTGTGAACATGGCCAAAGAAGCTAAGCTCTTTGCATCACAAGGAGGACCGATAATTCTGGCACAGGTTCATGAAATGTTAATTTAATTATATTCCTTGAAGAATTCTCATCAACAATGCCCATAATTTAATGATTGCAGATAGAAAATGAATATGGAAACATTATGGGTCCTTATGGAGCAGCAGGGAAATCATATGTTCAATGGTGTGCTCAAATGGCTGTATCTCAAAATATTGGTGTACCTTGGATTATGTGCCAGCAACCTAATGCCCCACCATCTGTGGTACTTATAATATTTATTTTTTCTGCTATATTTTTTCAAAGGGTATCGAGATTTGAATGCATTACGAGATATTCTGCATTTACCTTCTTTTCTTATGTAGCTTGATTTCTATTTACAGATAAGTACATGTAATGGATTCTATTGTGATCAATTCTGGCCAAGTAATACTAAAAATCCCAAAATGTGGACCGAAAATTGGACTGGATGGTTAGTTTTCTTTCTTCTTTAAAATTTTTGAGATTGCAAATTACAGAACCATTCGAGTACTCTAAAATTAAATGTGTGTTATAGGTTCAAGAAATGGGGAGAAAAAGATCCACATAGAACTGCAGAAGATTTAGCATTTGCAGTTGCACGCTTCTTTCAATATGGTGGCATTTTACAAAATTATTATATGGTCTGAAAACTATATCCAATCTTGAATTGATCTTTAAATTGTTCTTGAATGTAAAGATAAATTTTATTTCTAATAATTTCAGTATCATGGGGGAACCAATTTTGGACGCACTTCAGGAGGTCCATTCATTGCCACATCATATGACTATGATGCCCCATTGAATGAATATGGTAAATTTTTCCTTTTTAATTACAATTTTACATCTTACTAACCTAGTTATTATTATTATTATTTTAAAATTGTTTGAAGGGAACTATAATCAGCCCAAGTGGGGACACCTCAAGAACCTGCATGCTGCAATCAAATTAGGGGAGAATATTCTAACTAGTACTTACAGCACAGTGACAACCAAGAAACTCTTGGATGGTTGGATTGAGGTATGGTGAAGCTGAATATATAGAACAATTGCGCTAATCAATTTGCATGTTTACTGAGACCAAATCCCCTCCTTAAACGATACTAATTAAAATTATTTACTTTGTGAATTAATCATCAGTTGACACTATACAGTGACATAGCTACTGGGGATAGATTCTGTTTTTTGAGCAATACAAAAACTGAAGATGCCAATATTGACTTGCAACAAGATGGCAAGTACTTTGTGCCTGCCTGGTCCGTTAGTATCCTCCAAGGTTGCAACAAGGAAATTTTCAACACTGCAAAGGTAATATTATACCTGCGTACTAATTTTTATTTTTTTAGTTATTTTCTTAAATTTGCTTTACAGTAGCAAACTTGAAATTTTTTGAATCAACAGGTTAATGTTCAGACCTCTTTGATGGTAAAGAAACTACATGAGAATGATAGACCTCAAAAACTGTCCTGGATGTGGGCACCAGAGTCCATAAGAGACTCCCTCGATGGAAATGGTAACTTTAGAGCAAAGCAGCTTCTTGAACAGAAAGAAGCAACTTCTGATCAAAGTGACTATTTATGGTATATTACTAGGTATATATTTAGAATTATTAATATTATTTTCTAGGGAATTAATTAAGACTTTGGTATTAATTTTTTTCTCCATGATTGCCTTCTTCATTTGCAATTAATTCAGAGTTGACCACAATGCAACAATCAAGAGGAACTTTACCTTGCATGTCAATTTTTCAGGCCAAGTACTTTATGCTTATGTCAATCGAAGGCTTATAGGTAATCATTAAGATGTTAAATGTTTAATCCATGCTTTGATATTAATTTCCATGATAATCACAATTATTATAAATTTATGATTAATTTCCGGAACCACAGGTTCTCAATCAGGATACACTTTCACATTCGAAAAACCTGCTCTGTTCAGTCCAGGACCAAATATCGTTACTTTGCTCAGTGTTACAGTCGGATTACAGGTATTTTATTAAATTCGTAATTTCATATTCTGAGACTACTCCGGTAAGCTGGTTGGTTTAGGTCACGTGATTTGTGTCCAGAATTATGGTGAATTTTTTGACCAAGGACCTGAGGGAATAGCAGGAGGCCCTGTTCAATTGATTGATGGAAACAACACAATTGATTTGTCATCAAATGAATGGACATATAAGGTAACTTTATTTAATTTAAACTACTAATTAGCCTAATTATATGAGTAAATTTACCCGACATTTCTAATCTATTGAACCAAAGATTGGATTGAGGGGCGAAGCCAAACGACTGTATGATCCAAATTCACACCATGGGAAGGTGTTCAGAACCTCTGATATACTTCCTGTTGGAAGAGCCATGACTTGGTATAAGGTAGGTACTATTCATTTCCCTCAATTCCTCCATAAATGAAATCGTTAACTAATTTATGGTTCAAGTAATAATAATTTGGAAGTGCAGACCACAATCCAGGCCCCCTCGGGATCTGATCCTGTGGTGTTGGATTTACATGGCATGGGAAAGGGTCATGCCTGGGTGAATGGACATAGCTTAGGGCGGTTCTGGCCAACACAGACTGCTGATCACAATGGATGCAGCACCACATGTGATTACCGCGGTCAATATAAAGAGGACAAATGCTTGACCAACTGTGGAAATCCGACTCAAAGATGGTACTCCATTATATATTTTTTCTTTTATTCGAGTGTTCTAATTCGCAACTTCACAATCCTGAAAACCATCAGGACACCTATTTAGAATGCCAATTCTAATGATCACAACGCCAATTTTGAAAACGATCACAATGGTATTGGTGGTAAACATAATTATTTGATACAATTCTACGTAACATATTTGTACTTGTATGATCAGGTACCATGTTCCAAGATCATTCCTGAAAAAGTTTAAAAACACATTAATTTTGTTTGAGGAAGTAGGAGGAAACCCTTCAAATGTGTCTTTCCAGATTTTCACAGCTGAAACAATATGTGGTAATGCATATGGAGGAAGCACGTTAGAACTATCATGTCCTGGTGGACGAATTATCTCTGATATCCAATTCGCCAGCTTCGGTGACCCACAGGGAACATGTGGGTCATTTCAGAAGGGTGATTTTGAGGCTACTCACAGTGTTTCTGTTGTCGAAAAGGTAATTAATTTGACGATATATGTGCTGTGCTACTTAATTTGAATAAAATATTAAAATTCGAATTCACAGGCATGCGTTGGAAAACAGAGATGTTCCATAGATGTTTCAAACGCAACATTTGGGATGAACAACTTTGGCAATACTAACAGATTGGCTGTGGAAGCTCTTTGCATGGGATATAATGAATATGAAGCTACAAAAAAGGGTAAACTGAATCCCAACAAAAGGGACAATTAAGGGATTGTCATTTAAGAGATTGGCATCTAATCCATGTATAAACAGAAATTATGCTAGAGTATGTTTATAATGTATCGCATTTCCAATAATCCGAGTCAAATCATTCAAGACCATTGTTTTTACAAAAATTTGCAATTCCATCTAATAAAAATAACAGAAGGGTACAAGAAAAAGATTGAATTCTATATAAAACTAGTATATATATGTTCCCAAAATAAAAAAGCACAAGTCAGTGAACCCTGTACTAGGTACATGATTTCCTCTTTAATTTCCCTTTCACAAACACCTCGGTCCCTACTAAGCTCAAACCGCATAAAATTCCTTACTACTACCAACATTTGCTCAGTTGCTTTGTCTCAAAACGACTATGCAAGTCAAAATGATCTCAAAAGGTTGAAAAGTTTGAAGAAATTAAAAATTAAAATTAAAATTAAAAGAGCTTCCGCTAATGAACTAAACCGTCCACGCATCAGGTGTTTGGTAATATACACCACTAGAAATCCTATCCACACTAGAAATTCTATCCAAACTTTCTACTCTATGCTCTGTACCACGCAATTCTGAAGACTCCTCAAACAACCCAGATGCCGCCGCCTCCGTCGCCGACGACGATGTTATCTGAGGACTTCTCCGGGCATGCCTAAATGCAGCCTCTCGAATCTGCGATGGCGACAGATCAGTCGGCGAAGGAATATCCGGCGGATTCATTGGGAAATTAAGAGTAGCAGAAGGTCCACGTAAGCAAAAAAGCGCAGCATCATAAGCTCTAGCAGCTTCTTCTGCAGTATTATACGAGCCAAGCCATATCCTCCCTCTGCTATTAGGTTGCCGAATCTCCGCTACCCATTTCCCCCATTTCCTCATCCTCACTCCTTTATATTCACCATCTCGTTTCTCTCTACCACAGCCGCCGCCGGTTGGTCTCACCATCGCAAATCATAAGTTTCTCAAAACAAATCTGCTTTCAGCGTTTGGGATGAAAGCGTTTGGTGTTTGCAATAAAGGCCCAGAGCAGAGGAGGGGAAGTAGAAGACGTAATGAGTACAAGCTCGTGGAGGCTTATTACAGTGCCACGTAGACCTACGGAGAAAAAAGCGCGGCGATGTTGCTGGGATGGGAATGTGGAAGTTTACAAGTGGAGAAGTTTGGACCGTTTAATTAAGATTGAGATTTAATTTTGAGCTTTACACGTGGTTGTGATTATAGTCCCCATGTGGAGAACTGAACACGTGGATTCCATTACGCTGCTTTGATGAAGGATGATTTGGATTATGGAATACCTAAATCCAATAGCTAGCTAATTTAGTGGGACCTTTCTAGAAGGTCAGCACTCAGTTGTGTTTGAATCTTCGCCGACTTTTTTAAGGCAGGTCTTCTTTAGAAGTATACTTTCATTCGAGACATATGGACCTAACATAGAATTATGATTTAATTAATATTAATAAATTATTATTATTTAATAATATTTAATTATTAATAATTATTTATAATTTTATACATTAAATTAAATTCATCTAAAATATTTCTCTTTTATATCTAAGATTTTTAAAATTTAATATGTTCGAAATGTAATTTTATTCACAAGTGGTGAAGTAAAATTCAATATTAGCTAAAATCAATTAGGACTAGAGAGAAATGAAGTCCATTTGGTCATATCATCTAAATTTATTTGACATCAAGTATTATGGCTAATATACATTCTATTTGGACTAACAAAAGGTTAAACTAATAATAATGTGTCTACACTGCTCAAAGGACATGAATGCCCTACAAATATTGAACGTACGATTTCAAGAGAAAGAAATAATAACACTGAAAGGCAAATTTTCGGCACATAAACTCTTGTGATCTAGTGAATCAATATCTTGAAACTTTATGGAAAATTTAAGAGTGAAAACCTTTCATGATTGGATAATTAAGCAGGTTACCATAATTGAACATGTAGTGAATATTTCTTGCCTAATCTATTAATTTTGTATCAAATTCGCAATCTATTATCTTTGGATTAAATTTTATTATATTAAAAATCAAGAATGAAGTTAAAAAATTAATTTTGGATATATTTAAAAAATTTTAAATAAAAAAATAAATTTAAATAGATTAAGTAAAAATATTTTTATAAATTAATAATATTTTTTTTTTATGACTCAAACTCATCTGTTTTCATCTCTATTAAAAATATACACTCATTCATCATGCAAATAATAATATATATACTAAAAAAATAAAAATGTAAAATATATCATAAGTAATTTTTTTCTATTTAGCTTTGCAATTAAAACTGTAACGCATTCAAAGTTTGACTAAGTTTTTATACAAATTTGAAGTCAAGTGCTTTGTCTCTATATAAAGTAAATTTTAATGTGTGAATATATATATGATTAGTCAATTATTAATTAATTTGTTTGTCCTATCTCTTATAGTGATAGTGGTCCTAATAATAAGAATAGAAGTTAAATCGATAAAACTGATTCAATTGAATCAAATTGATGAAATTAAATTAAAATCGATGATTTTATAATTTATTTAATTTGATTTAATTTAAAAAATAAAATAAATTAAAATTTTTATTTAATTTGTGATTTGATTTTTTTTTTTATTTTAAATCGAATCAAATCGAAATTTTATATATATATAATTTTTTACTATTATTATAATTAAATATATTTGATTTTATTTTATATACAACTACTTATTTTTTTAACTTAATATTAATTTAAAATTTTAAAAAATATCATCTATGAAAAATTAACTAAACATAAATAATAAAAAAATCTAATTTTTAAGAAAAAATAAAAATTTTGAGTGTATTAATTAATTGAATAGATAAGTTTTTTATTATATAATTTTAAATTTTTTTATTACTAATATTTTATCTGTATTTTTTCTAAATTTATAATAAAATAATGATAATTTATAAAAAAAAAAATTAATTTAAAATTGATAAATTAAAAATAAATAAACTGAATCAAATCGAATTAAAATCGATAATTTTATTATAATAATAATTTAATTTGATTTAAAAAAATTTTAAATAAAAAATATTAATTTAATTTAATAATAATTTATTGATCAAATTAAATCAATATCGCATTGTGGTCCATAATATATATACATTCCCCTTAATAATTTTATACACTCGATATGTCTTCATCTCTATTAAAAATATACACTCATTCATCATGCAAATAATAATATATGAAAAAATAATATTTATTATTTTTTTTAAAAAAATAAAAATGTTAAATATATCATAAGTAATTTTTTTCTATTTAGCTTTGTAATTAAAACCCTAAGGCATTAAAAGTTCGACTAAATTTGCATACAAATTTAAAGTCTCGTGATTTGTCTCTTTATAAAGTAATTTTTAATATATATATATATATATAAGATTAGTCAATTATTAATCAATTTGTTTGTCCTACGCCTTATAGTGATAGTGGCCCATAATAATAAGAATGGATGTTAAATCAATCTCATTAAATTAAATTAAAATTAATAATTTTATAATTTACTTAATTTGATTTAATGTAAAAAATAAAATAAATTAAATATTTAATTTAATTTGTGATTTAAATTTTTTTTATTTTAAATTGAATTAAATCGAAATTATATATATATATATATATATATATATATATATATATATATATATATATTATTTTTTATTATTATTATAATTAAATATATTTTATTTTAATTTATATATAATTATTTATTTTTTTAACCTAATATTAATTTAAAATTTTAAAAAATATTATCTATGAAAATTAATTAAAAATAAATAAAAAAAATTAATTATTAAGAAAAAATAAAAATTTTGAGTGTGTTAATTAATAAAATAAATAAGTTTTTTATTATATAATATTAAAATTTTTTTATTATTCATATTTTATCGATATTTTTTTTCAAAATTTATAATAAAATATTAATAATTTATAAAAAAATCTTTAATTTGAAATTTATAAACTAAAAATATTTAAACCGAACTAAATCGAATTAAAATCGATAATCTTACTATAATAATGATTTAGTTTGAATTGAAAATTTATTAAATAAAAAATATTAATTTAATTTAATAATAATTTATCAATCAAATCAAATCAATATAATCTAGTGGTCAATATATATTTTCCTTAATAATTAATAAAAAAAAATAGAAACTATAAAAAGGTAAAATATGTAATGCATTTATAAATTTTTTTTTTCAAAATTCGCCATATGACAATTTATTTATTGAATAATTTTGTTACATAATTAAAATTTGAATTAAATTTAAATAGTTAAAACAATTTACAAACTTGACACTGGATGTGATCAGTTTAAAAAATAACAAAAATTTGACTGTAATGTGTTTCAACTTCAAATTTATAGACTACACTGAAAGAAGAATAGGAAAGATGGCCGTACAAAAATTGGTCCATCAAATTCAATACCCGAAATTAACATTTTTCGGATTAAAAAATAAAGTCAGTAACTCTGGGTAACTAAAACTGTCCAGAAATATCCGACCCCCCCAAAAAAATTAATTTCTTTAGAAATTCCAAAGAAATGAATCTTCAGCTAAAACACCATCAAAATTTTCCTCCCCAAAATTAAGACCTGTTAATGGTGCAAAAAAATCATTACTCAGATCATCAAAATCCGGAAATAACCCATATTCATTCGGGTAATTACCCGAATCCGTATTCGCTAACAAATCCAAGAATGGTATATCCAACGTCAGTTCACTGCTATCCATCTGCGCAGTCAAATCCGAAACTACTGAAGGACACGGTGACTCTGCTTGCAATTCCGACACCGATTGATCCGTTAAAGAATGCTCCAATTGTTTTCTCAAAGGCAGCTCCGAATTTGCAAATCTAGCAGCTGCTACTTGAATTTCAGGTGGAGAAAGAGACCGACCGCCAGCTATTTCCGGTGGATTATCAGGAAAATTGAATTTCGCAGTGCGACCACGTAAGCAAAATAGAGCAGCGTCAAAAGCACGTGCGGCTTTCACCGCCGAATCATAGGATCCTAACCAGATTCGATCTCTACTATTTGGTAGACGGATTTCAGAAACCCATTTCCCCCATTTTCGCTTGCGGACACCTTTAAACTTAGAATCGCTCCTGTCGACGGAGGCGGCAGGGGGCTTCTCGTTGGGATTGTGTTTGACCATTTTTTTTGTTTTTTCGGGACCAATTAATGAATGTGTTTCTTAGTTTTTAGTTGTAACTTTCCAAGCATCAAATGTTTATGTTTTAATGGGTTAGCTAAGAATGCTTTGCTGCTGCAGTTGTTGTTGGAGATGAGATTTTGCGGCTCAGCGTTTATATATATGGTGTAATATAAGGAAGGTCCACAGAGAAGAGACGCGTTGAAGAAGCAGCAGAAAAAAAAAAAAAAAAAAAAAAAAAGCGCTACGCGTGGGGGTTTTAGATGGGAGTTGAACGCACGTGTGTTTTATTTCGTTTCTTTTTATAATTTAATGGAATTACCGATCACGTTTCTGTTTTATTTATCGTGATTCAAATTATTAATAGAAAATAAAAATTGGGAAAGGACGCATAACAACAAAGGTTTTTTTTTTTTTTTTAAGAAAGGATAATGAAACTAGGCCTTAGTTGATTGGTTGATTAATTATAGATAATTATTTATGACAAATAAATGTCTAATGCAAATTAATAATATCCAAAGTAAAATTGAAATCCTTGAACGTCATATGATTTAAAACTTGAAAAAAAAAAAAAGGATGCGTCAGTCTTAAGTAGCGCCCAGGTGGAGAAATGTTATCTGTTTGACCAAAACGACGCGTATTAAGTAGTATTAAGCAAAAGGCGGCTGTTTGTTTCTTCTTGCATTTACGTCATGGATGAGCTCTAAAAGAGATGTCAAACTCCAAACGGAAAGCTTCAAGGATTTGGCCCCATCCTATTGATTGTTATTTCTTAATGGGAACTACTAGAATGGCCGTCAAATTTTGCCCCCAACCAAATAGGAATTTCTTAATTCCTTTCTTCATGAAAACGAATATGGAGAATATCTTTTTCTTAACAGAGATGAAAAAGCATATTTTTCATTCTGTGAAGATTTTGATCTCTATTTTCATGAATACTCGATATATAATTACTTAATTATTTATAATATAAAAATATATTATTTAATTATATATATATTAAGATTTATAATTTTTATCTCTTAATATTTTTATCATTCTATCACCATGATATTTTTTAAAAAAATTTAATTGAATTAATTCATTTATTCTCCTTTAATATCGATTTCATTTCCTTTCAAGTAAAAATAATTACTGTTATTTTATTTTTTTTCTTTAAATGTATTGATATCATTTAGTAGAGCTTATGATGATTTTTGAAATGATATCAAATTTTAAACCGAGGATAAGAAAGTGAAAATTTTAATATAATAATTCATTAAATAAATTTATTTATTTTTTGGGTCAATTTCAAATCATATACTATAATCTCTTCCTCAGTCACCGCTAAATTGTGGCAATCAAGCCTCTAACACAAATGCATCATTGTAAACCACCCAAGCCGCACCTACGCTTAATGTCAGCGTAGCGATATGGCTACCACAGGTCACCGTCCGCGAGAACCAGTAGCATTCTGCGGTGTTCGAACGAAACTCCACCAATTGTCGCCAATGACCGCGAGCATTACGATTGTGCCTTCACACACCAACATGGTTCTGCCGACCCAAGCCATTGTTCGTGCTTCCATCATCTTCTCTATTGCCGATACAAGTGAGCTTCAACCTGCACTTCCTTTTCCTTCTTGATTTTCTATGCTTTTTTATTTTAATTCAAATATAATATAATAAAAGCATATTAATTATGGTTTTGAATTTTTAGAGAAAGGTTGGGATGAAGGTATTTTTGGAATGAATTTTTTTTAAAATTTTTTAGCAAGAAAGGTAAAAAAATTTAAAGTAAATAGTTTAATGGATTAAAAACTGAAAGACTTATTAATTAATTTTTTAAAAAGCAGCAACAAATTAATTAATTAAGTTAAATATTAAGCACAAAATAATATAATAAAAATATACAACTAGCTTGGAAAAACAACTTAAGATACATAACTCAACAAGTAAAACTATTATATTCCAATAACTCGCAACCCTATCTAATAATAATTATTGAATATTAATATTTTTACTTGTTATTTGTATTTTTTTTTTTAATTTTCAATTTTTCTAATATAATTCCAATTTTATTTCTATATTCTTGACATATATATTTCTATATTACTTGTTATTTCTATATATTTTTTTAATTTTTTCAAGGAGTACATATTTAGCTTTTCTAGGGTTTGTTTGATGGCTGAGAACACAGAGTGAGAAGCGCGTGAGATTCAGTTGCTCTCTCATCCACTTCTACACTAAATACCAACAAAATTCTAGAAGTCTCTCCTGTCATCTGATAAAACCCTAATAATTTTCGTTTCTAGGGTTTTATCTTCTACACTCTTCCAAACTCCATTTCCAATCAAATCTCAATTTAGGCTCTTCCCAATCTATAGTCTAAGGTATTATTTCGATAAATATAATCTGGTTGTTGTTGTTGTTTTTTATGGGTTTCATCGATTTTAATCTGTTTTTGTTTGTTTTGATTATGTCTAGAAATGGCGGCAGCTCAGCTTACAGCATTTTCGGTTTCAGTTTCAGCCAGGAATTTGGCTTCCTTTGAAGGGCTTAGACCTTCGACATTAAAGTTTTCATCTTTCGGAACATTGAAGGCAGTTGGTGTTTCACAACGGTCTTTTCAGGGCTTGGTTGTGAAAGCTGCTGTTGTGGTCGCTCCTAAGGTAACTTTATTTCTTCATCTATTTATGTAGGTTATGGAGCTTTTATTATTATTATTATTGGGAAAAAGGAGGGTATATTCTGCTTCGGCTTCTGCGTTTATTCTGAATTATGTATTCTGAAATGCAAATGGCACTCTAATTATATTGGAAGCTAGCGTCTATTTTTGGGTTTTGATTTTTCAATTCTAATATGTTGATTGATTAATCCTACCCAATTTGGGGTGCCACTCCATAGCCAAGCACTTTTATTGTATTTTGAGTTGACAAATAGCTCTGTTTTGAATTTCAATGTTTTTCCCATGTAGTACACTTCGATTAAGCCTTTGGGAGATAGAGTGCTGGTGAAGATTAAGGTTGCTGAGGAGAAGACTGATGGTGGAATTTTACTTCCAACCTCAGCTCAGTCAAAGCCTCAAGGAGGAGAGGTGGTTGCTGTTGGAGAGGGGAAGACAATTGGGAAGGCCGTACTTGACATTTCTGTCAAGGTTATCTTTTATTGACTTGCTTGAACGTTTTCCCAGTTGTTTGCTGTTTGTTATACATTATTGTTGCATCTCTTACTTGCTATATGCTTCTATCTGTAGACTGGTACCCAGGTCGTTTATTCCAAGTATGCAGGGACTGAGGTGGAATTCAATGGTTCAAATCATCTTATCTTGAAGGAGGATGATATTGTTGGTATACTCGAGACAGATGATATCAAGGATCTCAAGCCTTTGAATGATAGAGTATTCATAAAGGTTCATTACCCTTCTAATGTCCCTTAGTCTGCAATAATAATTAAGTTCTCATTTTTGAGCTGCTTTAATAGTTGTAACAAAAGGATGTGGCAGTTATAAGCATACCTCCTCATTTTCGTTTTCTTCTGTATTTGGTGTTGAGAACCTCATTTCAGCCCATTGTCTATAGCATTGTGAAGGATAAGCTTATTATTATTCATTCTCTCACAATTGTAGAGGGGCTTAAGGGCAAATACTTGATGGTTTGGATTTGATTGCAGGTTGCTGAGGCTGAGGAGAAAACTGCTGGAGGCTTGTTGCTGACAGAGGCAACCAAAGAGAAACCTTCCATTGGCACCGTAAGATGAGCCATCTGCTACACCTCACTGTTAATTCGTCATTATAAGAATTGATCTATTTGTTTTAACTTTATCCATATCTGGTAAAGCAGGTAATAGCAGTTGGACCTGGACCTCTGGATGAGGAAGGCAACAGGAAACCCCTATCGATCTCCCCAGGGAATACGGTTCTGTACTCCAAGTATGCAGGGAATGACTTAAAGGGCAGTGATGGTACCAACTACATTGCACTTAGAGCATCTGATGTGATGGCAGTGCTCTCTTAGTTTTTTTTTTTTTATGTGTTTTGCTTGTATCACTGAATTTTGTGGTTGAGTTGGCCCAAGGCATATGGATTACAAGTGTAGTATTTGAATATAAATCAATTACTGATTTGCTTTTGCAAGTTGAATTATTGCACACATCTTTTCTTGAATTATAGCACACATCTATTCTAAATTTGAACCTTTGTTAGGAAAATTCTGGTGCACTTGGGAACCTGAAATGTATCGTTTCACCTCTGCCAACGGCCATGATGCTGTGCGGACTAGTCTCTCTTTTTGTGGGTAAATTCATTATGAGATAGAAAGGGACAATAACTTACCGTGCATTTATTGTGTTCTGGTACAGCTGAAGTTAGCTGGAGCGGAACTAGGAATTAGAATTTCGATTCTCCATGTCAAACTGAACGGCACTAAATTCTAATATATCGAACTGTAATTTCATATATATATATATGTTTCATACTTGCATAGATATAAATATAAAATATTAGGTCAATTCCGATGATAGTAGTCCATTTAATGGATTCTTGGAGGGGCATTATAGTAAAACAAAAAAAAGCAGAGGCAATCTAGAAGAAGTGAAACAAAAATTGCTGTACATGGTGCGAATTTGCAACTGCAAAGCTGTTTATTTTAGCTAAAACAACAACTTCATGTGAAGGCTTTTGGCAAAATAAGGGAAGGAAAGTAAAGAAAAAACAGTAGAGGACTCGTATAAAAATTGAAGGGATACATAAAGTTTGGAGGCTGGGGGCTGGAATACCTGTGGAACTCTATGTAGTTCCGCCCCTTAAGCTAGGAGATGTTAAGGTTTGAATTTTGGGCCTGATGTTGGCATTATTGCATGGTCAAATCCAACTCCTTATTACAAGAGCATCGATGTCATTTTGTTTTCAAATTAGACAGTACAGAAGTATAAATTATTGGACACGTGGCAAAACGGACTCCGTCATTATGTCAATACAGAATTGGATCCATTGCATGAAAGAGGCTGTTTAAGATGATCAAATATTCAATTAACTCGAGGCTTTCTATGGTTAGAAAAGGTTTTGGTTGTTCGTAAGACAGTAAAGAAGTTGAACTCCATTACACTTCTAACCAGTAAGTCTTGAATTGTTGCATTCAGCAGCGATAGGTACAAGTTATCATGTTTCAAATTTATTGTAAAATAGCTTCCATAACGATGGCCCATTTAGTTATATATCATTGGTTGCTGCAAAGGAATACAAACAATATTATAACTATATCGTTAGCTCCTGTATAGTAGAAAGTAGAAACACTACTCAGCTACAAGCTCAATAATTTGAGCATCCTGTCCCTTAATAATGCAAGAGGTAACCATCAAATTTATTTAAGAAACTCTTCTATCGAAAAAAGCAGTAGAGAACTCCGTTAACGAAAGGAACGGAATCTGCAATTGAGAAATAGTTCATTGTAGCATTTACAAGTGTTTGTCAGATTGAACTTCTAATTAGGTGAGACCATAGTATACATCTCTTCCTTTTGTCTCAGCTTTCCACTGTACTTCAAAATTCTACTTCCTCCTGTGTGTCACCAGTATGCTTCCGTTTATCATTGGAGAGCCAAAAATTGCAACCAAAGTAGGTTCTTATATTGCCATGAAAGTTTTAATATCACAGCTGCGCCCTATGCATGCAGCACTTAGTGTCACTAATTAAGAAAGAGCTCAACTTCCAACAGTATAGGCGATGTAGAGATTATACATGATTTGCCATCTCTGAATAACTTTTTTCCTTCCGTTACTAGAGTATCTCGAGGAAAGCTTGGTCCATTCACCTTACATCAGTAGGTGCCACGACACTTGTTATTGCCACTGCCACTGCCAAAAGGTTGAAGGAAACCAGTGTGAAGTTTGTAAATAGCTCATTGTCAATCTGAAAATCCTATCTATTAAATGAGGCAGCTGAGTTATCATCATAGTGCCCTCTCCATGCATTTCCACTGTCAGTCTCACTGCAGGCTTGATTGGGAACTGGCACCGTACCAAGATCTCCATCTAAACTCATTTGCTGGACTTCGGCAGACGACAATATCTTTATGCTCTGAACACAGCTTACAAACTCCCTGCAAGCAAAATTGAAAAACAGTGTTGAGAGTAAACAGATTGGAAGAGATACAGAAACTAATCTGCGTGTATTGACTTACTCCCAAGGATCATCACCAACAAGTAATATGTCATTTTCATGATCCACATAAACTAATTTCCAATCAGAACTTTGTGGATCTTCTAGTTGCCCTTCAATACCAAACATGCGAGCAAGGTCATGCCTGAGTTCATCATAGCCTTTATAACGGGTGACATCAATAGATCTTCCAACAGAGCCACGCTTTTGAACCTTCACAATTTTGAACCAGTGTCAGGCATACAGAATTTCATGAAGTAAAAATAAACCAACTCACTCTGTATAAAGAATGACAAATTGTTAAAGAAGAGATCATGACATAATTTAAGTGCCCAAAGCTAGTGTTATCTGTTAATGGTTAGGGGTGAATTGCTGATCCATCGCTCAGATAATATTATGCAGGAGGAATGAAGAGTACAATTATTATTATTATTTTTTTTTTAGGACTCGAACTTAGGACCTTGCCCCAAGTTGAAAGATACACCTACCACTGGGCCAAGCCTGTAGGTGTGCCATCCAACAACTACATGCAATAGTACAAAACTAAAAGTTAAAAACAAGGAGATAGTTCACTCGTTGTTAAGCAAGAAATTGTCCCTTTATGACCTTGATTCTAGAGAGAGTTGATATTTTGAGAGGGAGAGTGCCACGACAAACCTTTGTATATGTTCGCATACGTTGAGTCTGGTTGGGCCACAATCCACCATTCAAAACACCAGAATCATTGATTGCGACATCATTGGAACATCCAGGCTTGAAGGGCATGTTTGGCACCCCAAATGACTGAGAGCTTATTGCAGCAGTGGACAATTCTGTCTCAATATCTCTTGGAGTCCCACCATAATTAGATAGCAAGTTTTGAAGATCTTTTTGAGAATCATACCCCCTTGACAACAAAGTGTCAGGTGCCAAGCTATCAATAGTAGATGTAAAAGGCAGACTGTTCCGAGGATGTGATTGGACATCACCATCCAAACCAAAGGTGGGGAGTGAGAAATTTTGTTGGATGTTGCCTGCATCCAGGCAATATGATGTTCCGGAAGAGGAGGCTTCCAATTGATCAGTCATTGTACCTTTGTATTTTAGTTGGTCTGATCCTTTTGAACCGGGAAACTCATGTTTAACCCGAATATCGGACTTGCTATTGAGCTCTTGAACCAGATTAGTTGCAGGCTCAACCACCGGGTCCCCCATCAATATAGCCGGTGCTTGTTGGTTTCTGTTCAGGAAATTTGATGGAGAAATCTGGCAGTTGTTAGTGGAGGGCGAGGTTGAACAAGATGGAGCATCTCCATCTATAAGAGTGGAATGGGCTCTTATCGTTGTAGGGGTCTTCTGCAGGCCATGAGGCAGGCTCACAGGAAAAGATTGTGATTGCATAAGTGCTGCTGTTGAGAAGCTGTTGCTACTGAGTGGTTGCTGCTGACTCTGTGAAAGAAGTGACTGCTGGAACTGCTGGTTTTGTTGATGGGTTTGCTGCTGCTGCTGTAGCAGCTGAGGCTGCAGAGGTGAGCTTGTGGGGGAAAGCAACTGTTGCTGCTGCTGCTGTAATTTCTGAAGCAACTGCAAGTGAAGCTGTTGCTCAGAGAAGCTAGGCTGTGATAATTGTTGTTGCACTTGCGGCTGTGGCTGTGATAGTGGCTGTGCTCTCTGTGACGGGTTTTGTTGTAACAACTGCAGAGAGGACTGTTGTAATTGTGTCTGCTGCTGGTGTCTCTGTAAGAGGCTAGATTGCTGTTCCACTTGCTGCTGGAACTGAGGGTCTTGTGGCAAAGAGGTTAATGGATATGAAGTCTTATTAGCAGCTGGGATGTTCTGGGATTGGGTATTACTTGCCAGTAGTAGCTGCTCCTGCTGCTGCTGCTGAAGCTGAGAGTATACAATTGGTTGCTGCAAATTTTGACTTGAAATTAGGTTGGGGGCAGCAACACCATTATTTACAGGAGGAGGTTGGAATATCTGCTGCTGATGTTGTTGTTGTTGCTGCTGCTGCTGTAGTTGTAATTGTGGAGGCTGTTGTCGTATTTGTTGAGGCTGTGTTTGTGGCTGCTGTTGCTGTTGCTGTTGCTGTTGCTGTGGCTGTTGCCGATGCTGCCTCTGCTGTTGCAATTGGTGATGAGGCGGCTGCTGCTGCTGCTGCTGTTGAGGATGCGATGTTTGCTGTGGGTTGATATTAGTCTGTAATATCTGCTGCAGCTGTTGCTGTTGATTCCATGCCACAGATGGCTGCTGCAGCTGGCTGACTTGGTTTTGTGGATTTGCTTTATTAAACTGGAGACTTGGAACAGAAAGGCCAGGGGCTTGAAAATTCAGTAACTTAGAGGGATCATCAGAGCTGAGGTTATTATGCAAGGCATTGGAAGGAAGCATGGGTGGAAAGAATCCAGCTTGAGCAGCTGGAAACTGATTATTCTGCTGCATGCTCATCCACTGAACTAAACTCAAACCAGGGAAGATCGAGCTTGAGGTATCTTTCATGCCAAAGTCATCTCCAAGCCAGGGCATAGCTCTTTTGAAAGCATTCTCAATGTCAGACTCATCATCTGCAAAAGCACTACTGGGGATAAGTCATGAGGAAAACATGAAAGGATGGCGTACAAACAGATCTTACTACATTGGCAAGTACTGAAAAGGAACCAATCTAGATTGAGCAGAAAGATAATTCACGAGGCTAATTTTGACATCACTCAGCTAAAAAAAATGTCACTTGGAAAGCAACTTGTTGGGTTCTTTTGGATTTAACTGTGTCCACCATTTTATTTCTGATAACAGATTCAGTTCAAATTTGGTTTCAACTCAAGAAAACCTGTCAAGTAGCAATGAAGATACTGCCCAATTTATATTTTGTATAATTGTAATAGGAAGTTCTAGCATAATTATAAAGGAGAAACTTGTAGTTGAACATAACACATACATTATATAATAGAATAATTGATGTTGATGTACCTGGCATCCCTGGCTGTTTAGGGAATTTGGGTCTGAAAAATGGAGGTGGACAAATGTAAAAAGGAGTTACAACAGGCTCAACCTCCCAAATTGAAACTCTGCTTGGCCGCTCACCAGTAGTTGATTCATCCCATCCAACCTATCAAGAATAGCAGTTGGCTTAGGCCGAAATCAACGACATAATGGTATTTGACTTGAATAAATATCAAAGTGAGAACTATTCTGAACCCGAGAGCAAGATATGCATCTAGATGAGAGATCAGACGGTGGTATGCAAATGAAATCTAAAGGAACATCAAGTTAACAACCAAGTGAGCAGAGATTAGAATTCTAGATCCAGCAGGGAAGAGTTTGTTCCTCCAAGACCGCACAACAGAAAATACAATTAATGGACTCATGATACATAATGGAACTAGTAAACCAAGTTGAATACACGGATTAAATACAACATTCCTATATAATATTTGCATGTGCGTATATGTTATTGTTTTTTTAATACATACATTAAATATACAAATTTAATGATACAAGACTTACAAGCAGCTAATAATACCTGAAGATTACGCCATTGTGAATTTTTCCATCGCACTGGATCCAAATCATTGATGCCAGTGACTGTGCCCATGTATCTACGAATTCCTGATTCCTCAGTCTCAAACATCATTCTGAATCTCATGCCAAGTGAAACTTGAGTATAAATTGCTTTGTTATATTTGGAGAAGGAAATCACAAACTCTGAAGGGCTTGCTCTATTTAAATCATTTAAATTTGTCAGCCATGTCCTCAATGGATAATTTATGATAAATGATTTACATTTACATCAGTACCTTGGATTGTAAAACACAGTAAATGGGCTGTTATTTGCAGCAGCATGGGCCGCAGCAGCAAGAATTCCAATATGCATGCTGTCACTGGATATGACTGATGAAGAGAGTGCTGGTTGTTGTCTATTAGCACGCCTTATACCCAAGAGCAGCTGTGATTTTTCATCTCTACATCAAATCAGATAATTTCAGCTAAATACCATAATATTAACATTCCAGCTGAAACTTTTTCTCGTCAAATCTCATCTCATACCTTATGAATAGAACAGAATCACCGGCAAAAAGTCTTTTTGTGCTAACAAAGACACTCCAACCTGTAGTGAGCAGATGTCGCTTTGGTTGGCCTGTAATCAAGGAAGTCACAGTTCAGTGTAAAGTAGAAGTGTATATATCTCATCATTATGTATTGGTCAAAGCCAGGAAACATTCACTACAATTAAATGAGGAAGATTGAAATTTCATTCTAGTTTTGGAGAAAAATGTTTAACATTTTATAGAAACACAGATATCCAAATTTCCAGATGAAGATCACAATAGAGGAAGGAACCAGAACAGACGATTATACTCATCTAAACCAGACTAAAATTAAAAGCTAAGAAATTTTGCACATTCATCTGCCAAAGTTATTCAAATATTTAGATGTGAATTAGGCATATAAGAAGAGATGAATTAAGGGGTTAATCAATACCGCGATAAATATGTCTAAATGTCCATGTATTGTCATGTAAATCTCTGGCTACCAGCTCCTGAGCAGGCGGTTGCATTGAATAATCCTATCAAATATATTGCCAGCATTGGAAAGGTAAATACATGATGTAACATGCAGATATATGAAATTTTAAAGTCAGAAGTAGAAGAAATCATTGTACACACTAGTGATGGGAAAATCTTCTCAGCTGCTCGTCGAGGTACAGAGAATCCACCATGTGTACTTGTGTCACTAGCAGTGAGAGTTTTGCAAAAGAATTCGGTAGGTTGCCTGCTTTGCTTGAGGCCCATATCAGATGCCAGCAATGCTTCCTTGTCATACTGCAGATTAGATATTTTAAGCAATCTTCCACAAAGGCATAACTATGTGTCAATAAAAAGAAAGTCAAGTTTTTTATTCATTAACATTAAAATTGAATGGCTGACCTACTTTGCTTACAGGTTGAAGAGTCATCTGAGCATAGACCTCATCAGTTTCTGCATCAGCCTGATTAGATGCATTACATAAATCAGTAGATATACAATTTTGGAATAACATAATAGTTTTCCTTTCACTTAGTTCATATCCTAGCCAGTTGCCAATTGAAATTTATGTTATGGCACCTATGCTGCCATGACTAGCAATCATATTGCACTACATTAACCCACCCTCAAGTAAGTTAACTCAAAATACACCAAGGCAAGCAAAGACACAAACTAGTCAACTACAGGTGACAAGACAGCACCGATTTAGCACTGTCTACTTTTATGAATGGGAAAGCCACAAGCCAGGATGTGATCATACATAATATGTACCAAAAATTATCAGACAGAATTTTTCAAAAAAAAAAAAACAAATTCAGTTACTATAAATTAGCTATTCAAAGCAATGAAGGCTCTCATACATGTAATGTGACATTATGAAGCATACAAATCAACTTGGAAGGAAGGTTGGGATAGCTTGGTACGAAATCTGTCTCCTTTTGCATTGATGCTGCAACCTGAAATTTATAGTGCCGTAGAAAATTCCATTATAAACCACAATCCAGAATCATAGCTGAACTATACTCAAAGAATGCAACGTACTTGCTCGCTGTGGCCTTGAGGGAAGTAAACTACAAGACTTCCAACTGGAGGCAGAGAGACCAAAGGCCCCGCACAAGCATGCCATAGCTCTGAATTAATACTTTTTCTTTCACCTGTTCTCGAACCAACTCAGAATGTGATCAATATACTAAAAAAACATAATTCAAGAAATAAAATAAAAAATGCATTTTTTTAATAAAAATTCATATCTTTTAAATTTACATATCACAAACAACAAGAAGTTGTTTACATGACAAGGAAAAAAGTATCAGGAAGTCGTGAAATATACTGAGATTTTTCTTTTCTCAGTAACTATACCAGACACTAGGATTAATTAGCCTTTCTTAGGATGAAGGGATATTCAGATGCAAATTCTACTTCCTTGTAACCCTTATCATATCTAAGGAAGCCTCCAGGTAAAACCAGAGCTAAGCAACCAAATAAGGAAACAAACAGGATTTTATTTCTGTCTTCATAGGCCAAATGATTGATCATGAGAAAGCTGCAGCTATCATGATTTATTTCTAGAAAACAGGTTATGTATGCGATGGTGCCAAAAAGAAATATGCTGAATAGAAGCTACTTGTGGAAGCCCAGCTCCATTGCCTGTGTCCTTTATCTTCTTTTTGTTACATGAATATAGGATATAGTTATTAAGGAGCAGTTTTCTCTAGACTGACAACGACCTGCTGTTTAGATTTACCAATGATATTGAGAAACCAAAGCTGATTTCAAGATTCAAAAAAATATAAATCACGCTAAACAAGTTCATGAAAAGAGATTCATATTAGAACCTTAAAACCAGATGTTAAATTCAAAATTTAAGAAAAAAATAATAGACGAATCCAGTTCTAAAATTTAGGTAGTTTATTTAGAAAATAAATCTCCTTCTACACACAGATAACAGAACAATTAACTTTGTATCCTCAAATGCATATTAATATTATTTCCAATACCTGGATTTTTCAGGGCTTAGCACAGCTGCTAAAAATTATATGAGATACAAGTGTAAATTAACAAACAATTTCAACCCAAAAGCAACATACAAACAATATGGCACCAGAAAACTCAGATATTCAAAACTATTAGTCACTAGTAAAAGAGAAGCAAAACATAACAAAAACAAATGACTGCAAATCTTATTTTCACCTTCAATCAACATGATTCAGCACCACAAGAACAGCAATTATATCACCAAACTCGCCTCAAATCTAAATAAAAATCATGAAGCATGAGCCAAAAGATTTTTCTAAAAATTTCTTTTTTTTTAAAAAAAAAAATGAAGAAGAAGAAGAAGCTGAAACAATACAAATCAAAGAAATGGGATTTGAACAAAGACAGCTGACACCTACCTTCCGTAGAATTTGCCATAAACCCATTTGGAGGAACCTTCATTTTGCAGAATATGAATGATAAAAACTGTTCCTCGAGAAAATACAATCACTTAGTTCTGTTCCACACAGAAATTAACCTGACACCTCTACACAAAGTTTTTCTCACCATAAACTCAACTCTAGCTTCAAAATCATGGCCGATAATTGCAGGGTCACTTAACTTAAAAAAGAATCAACTTCGATGCTTAAAAAACGAACTATATCCCATTCAATCCAAGAAATGAAACTCTAACTAACAAACTAATCAGCACTTCAATTACCCACTAAACAAATAAATAAAATCCAAAGACTTCCGTCTTTCTAAGCTATTTTCTCATCTTCCAAAAATCTAAATATCTGAGAGAATGAATCTTCTCCATGAAAAATCAAACTCAAAAGAACCCAAAAGAAAGAGAATCAGAATGTTTAGAGAAAAGGAATCAAAATTCCAACTTTATGATTCACCAAAAAAATTAAAAAAAAAGGGGAAATTCCCCCATTTCACTTGAGGATCAAAAAGAGCCAGAACGAGAACTGACTTATCACCAAGAAATCAGAGACCGAAGCAGAAGCAGAAGCAGAAGCAAAAGCAAAGGCAGCTTTTTATTTATGTAAACAAGCCGACATATAATAGACCGAGACAATCAGACCTCTCTCTCTCTCTCTCTCTCTCTGGGGTTTATAAAAAGATTTTAACTTCAAACAACACCAAAAATGTAAGAAGCGTGATTTAATTAGTTGATTAACAATGTAATTAGTGGAAATTAAACTGTCTTTAACTTCAATAATATTGTTTTCTTGTAATCAAATTCATTATAAATTCACCTAAGATTTCACTTAAATTCACTCTCATTTCCAACACAAGAACTCTTTTGATTGTTTGGAGTAGTGATCATTTATGGATTTACCCTCAATTGAAAAAAGTTACTTTTTATGGTTATTTAAGGGTGATCTCAAGTGTGGAAATATTCTTATGATTTTTGCTGACGTGGATCGCATTTTTATTTATTTTCTTTTATATTGGTAAAATTATAATTATGTTTAGTTTGACTTAGAAATTTAATTTAATTTTATTTATTTTCTGTGTCTATATTAAATTGTAATTGCTGATTTCTGATTGCGTTGATTTGATATTTATAATATATTTTATATATAAGATTTTTTTAAAAAATAATGTGATTATAAATATTTCTTTTTAAATATTATTTCATTCATATTTTATAATTCTAAAATTAATTTTAATATTTTTAAATAAAAAATTATAATATTATTATTATATGAAAAATATATTTTCATATATATGCAGGTGAAAATGAATTGCACTTAGTTTATTAATAATTTTTTTTATTTTATTGGCTATTACTATTAATAATTATTTAAAATATTTACATTTATTATTCTCAATATAGTGATGGTGGCTTTTCCTTCTTATTGGGCTTATTTCCTGGAATCTGGGCCTACAACACCCATATAATTATTCAATGAATTTCTTTAGTTTCTTTTTTCTTTCAATTCATTTTCCTTCATTATTAAAAGATGAAGTGTTGCATTATGATGGAGTGTTCTATAGGAACATTTTTATGCAATGAACTTCTGAAGTAATTAAAGTTAAAGCTTGTTTTTCTTAAAAAGAAATGGTTTGGGAAAATAATTAATTATTCTATTGGTGCATAACTAATTAAAATGAGATAAACATAAAAGAAATTTTAAAATATAAATTAAAAAAGAATCATCTTTTTAATTATCTTTTATCTCTTTGACTTATAATCCTTAAACAACAATAATAAATTTATAAAAAAATAATTAATATATGCAATTTTTTTAATTGTTATCTTGAATTAAAGTGAGAGGGAAAAGAAGTGGGAGAGAAGTAAAAGAAAAGGATAATTTTGTTCATCAACTTTTCTTTTTGTGATAGAGATAGTCAGAAAGTTTAAGTTAATATATATAATTATATGATATTTAATTATTGGAATTAAATAAATAAATAATATAGGATTCTTGACTATACATAAAAGAAGGAAGAATTTAAGAATCAGCCACTAGCCGCAAAAGCAGGAGATCTTCACATGCTGCAAGCTTGGTGGTTCAGTTCTGGCTTAAGACATCATTATACATCAATTAAAGTTAAGCATGGGTAATTAACTATTGTTTTTGCTAATGTTTTTAATAATTAATTGGGAAATTTTTATGTTTTTTAAAATTACTAATTATATATATATATGCAGCAGTTGAGATGCTTAAGAGATCCTGATTTTGAGTGCCTGTAGGACCTGCCAACTTTGCCTTATATTCCTCTCCTCCCAACCAAATCAACTATATAGCCTCTCTTCTTTCCTAAACGAAATTATATATATATATATAGGTAAAAAAATTTAAATTAAGAAGGATATTTATAATTTATAAATAAATAAATTATTTATAAACCCATTCAAGCCAACGATGAGAAGGAAAAAAAAAAACAAAGCCAGATGCAATCAATAGTAATATTCAAAGAGTTTTTAGACTATAGTTTGCATATATATACCTTATAATATTAATGATGGAACCTATAAAAAGCTAGGGTAATTTAATAAAATTTTTGTGTGAGAACATGGGAATTCTTTTTTTTCTTTATTTCTTTAATAAAGTTTTTTTAATGGTTTCATACAAGACTCATCTATTTCTTAATAGTAGAATTGGAAAAAAAAAATTAAAAAAAAAAGTATAGTCGTAAAAATATATACAATTTAGAGTAAATTTATCTATTGTGCGAAAGAGTTGTGAATATCTTCACATATCATCTTTATATACATATATATACACTATATGGGGCTTTCAAAATATTCTTAATATGGTAATTAATTACTAATTAATAGTAGAGTGAAGGATGTTTGACATATATAAATATATTTATAGCAGACTCCTTAATTTAGTTATCATCAGAATACATGCAACGTATGTAAAGTAATGATGAATTTTGGATGTCTCAAAATATGCAACAATACTTAGGCAGTCATTGAAACTTGAGATCAATTTGGGAGATCTATGGTTTATATAAAGTTTTGCTAAGAAAGACATAATTATAGTAAAATTTTTATAAATTAATATTGTTAAAATTCTTAAATTTTATTAATTTAAAAAATAATTAATCAAATATTAATTTAAATTATTAATTCAAATTGAGATTATAAAAAATTATTATATAATAAATATTATTAATTTATCAAATATTAATTTATAGAAATTTTATTATATATATTATTAATCAGCTAAAACCAATTAATAGATATTCAATATATATTCATATAATATTTATGTTGAAGTTGATAAAAAAGTTATAAATGGTGATATCATATGTGTGGCTATTGGAATGTTTCAATCAAGAACTAAGAAGTTGAGACGCAAAAGATGAGAATAATTACAAAACGAAATCAAATAGAAAATTTGCAGTTACGTGAGAATATGAATTTATGATCAGTAAAGAAAAGAAAAAAAAAATCAGAATTAATTATTTTTAGAATCACTAGCAAATTAACACATGACATGCAATTAGAGAATAGAGAGAGAGAGGTGCAATGGTGAAAATGGCATGCTGCAGCAGCCAATGGTGCGCCCAACCATGCGCAAGGTTACAGCTTTTGTCGGGCCAACAACCTCCAGCTCCGACCAGTTTGTGGGGTTTTGTTTTGGTTTCTTATTATAAAAATTTCATAATAGTTCACATGTATATATCAAATCCTACATATCGAGTGGCTCTCGATTTTCCGGTTGGCCACTGCACCCCGCCTTCGTGTACGTTCTGGCGTTTGTACGGACTTACGGATCTTTATGATTTTTTCCTCACTTTTCATTCGTTATTTTTCTTTCTTTTTTATTTTTCCTTGCTTATATATATATATGCTAGTGTTTTTAATATTGCTTTAGAATTTAATTAATAATATAAAAATTCGAATGATAAGTTCTTTTTATAGAAAATTATAAAAATAAATAAATTTTATTATAATAATTTTTTTTATGCAAGAAAAAAAAATAATATATATAATTTTACTATAATAATTATAGACATATATTTAGAGCTGTGCACTATTCAGATAAAGTTAGAAATTTAAAAATTTTCGAATCGAATCAAAATTTTGAGAATTTTATTTTAAAATTTTCAATCCAAAATCGAATGGAGAAAATATTCATATCAAATTGTTCAAAAAATTTTATATGGTACGGTTCGGAGATTCGAATATTTAGATAGAAGATTTCAATTTGGATATATTTTGATTTAATTCGTATATTCAAGTATTTCAATTCAGTTTAGTTTAAATATTTGAAGATCTGAATATAATTTTATAATATATATAAAAAATATTACAAATTTATAATTATATAAATATAAATATATATAAGTAATAGTATATATATTATATATTATAAATTTATAATTGTATAAATATAAAAATATGTATATATTATAAATTTATTATTATATAAATTAGTTAATCGATTCCGAAATTTAGGGATTTAATATCAATTCGGGTACACTTCAATTCAATTTGATTCTCGATACATAAATTAAAGTATCGTCAGTCTAGTCTCGTTATATTAATTAGATTTCAGTTCGATTATTTTTTCGAGTCTCAAAGATTTTTTTCCTCATTATTTTTTTGATTCAAAAATTTGGATTGAATTAATAAATCATGTATGATATATAATGAATGAAATGGAATGTGTGTGGGTAATTTTATATTAATTAATGATAAAAAATATTAATAACTTATAATAAGAAGAATAATCCAATATATATGGTTTAGATTATTTTGTGTTATAAAATATAATTCATTATAATTTAACATACCTAACTTTAACTCTAAGGCCAAAAAACTTTCACTTCAATAGTGACTACTAAATATTATTATTATTATTTTAGTATCCATTTAAATAGATGGTTTTTGAAAATTACTCATCTAAGAAGAGTAAGAAGAACAAAATTCTAAAAAAGATAATTAAGAGAACTTAATTGCTATTTTTTTTTTTGGATCAAGTAAATTTCAACATGTACATATATTTCCATTATATATATTGACTTAGGAAGCAAAATGAAACTAATATTGAAAATATAGTGAGTATATATTGGATATAATTAATTAAAGGGAAAGTAAAAGCAGACAAGACATTACTAACGCTTAGTCACACAATTTGGCAACTATATATATTGATGAATGATGTTGATCAAAGTATGGTTTTTATGCATTATTGTTCATTTCTGATAAAAAGAATAAGAGACCTTATATTTTTAGCACCAAAAAGAGAATTCAAAAGTTGGAAATGTCTGCCATTACAAGTGGCCACATGCTATCACTAATGACAAGTACAAAATCCTTCATGACACCCACAATTCACATATAAATCTAATAATTAATAAACCAAAATGTAAATTTTATAAAAAGAAATTAACTTTTCCCATTTAAAGCATTCACATAAATATAATGATTCTGATTAAATCCTCCAATTTTTATTTTTCGATACGTTATATCATTTTTTAATGGGGTTTGATGAGGGTGAGTTAAACGAGCATTAAAGGACCATGAAGAGAAATTAAAACGCTGAATAGGATTATCTTTAATGACATGAAAAATGAAAAAAAAAAGAAATTAAAAAAGAAAAAATACAAAATTGACATTGTTTTTACAAAGACACCTACACCTACTCCTGTCTCAACTCTTCCTTATGTTGCTGACCTCAATATGCAACCCATTGAATCCCATATAAATTTATCATATAATATAGAATCCACCTCAAGTTTCTTCAATAAATCATTCTCATCCAACTCACCAATCCAATTCTCACTTACATAAATCTTTCTTTCAATAATCAAGATGTTTATTTATTTTATTTAAAATATAGAAACTCTATAGTCAAAATCCATATAAAAATGAGAATAAAGAAAAATTGAAAGCAATTAAAATAAGGAAAGTCATTTTTATGAGATTGAAAACTCTACTTTATTTACCCAAGTACATAAATGGGTTGCATGCCAAGCTGAATCAGGTTTTGACTCGAGTTCAAAACTAGATTTTGAAGGGTCATTTGTTGAACGAGATATAAGAGCACCATTGGAGGTTATATATGAGGATTACAGAGGAGAACCATCCATAAGGCTTTTTTCTAGCCCCAATCAGAAGAATAATGCAGCAAAAGCGACAAAATGGAAATAAAAGATTTCCAATAAAATTGAAAAGCCCATTATCAGAATCTCTCTCAGAGACAGAGATATCAATATCGTTCATAGTTAGAATATCAATAAGACTAGGGTCATTAGGAATGATAATGATAGCACGACGGTCGTCTACAGCAGTGAGCTGGAGGGCTAAACCATCATTGTTGAAATGAACTCTTTCAGCTTTGCCCTTCTTGACAGCATTGAGGAACTCGTTGTATTTCCATTGGCTACCTTCAGGGAGGTTAGATGATGATTGTGACTGAGGTTTTTGGGCATTGAGGAGAAGATTTTGAGAGAAATGAGAGGAATTGGAGGGCTAAGATTGGTGGGTTGGGCTTCAATTATAGAAGGTAGCGTTGTCAACAGCCTGGTCTTGTAGAAAACAATCTGTGAGGCTTTTTTCTTATGATTAGGTTAGATAATATGCTTTTGTAGCGATTGAATGCTTTTTGGTTAGATGAAAAAGATGAATAGAAACAAAAGTTCTAGATTTGTTGATTTTGAAGATCTTTAGAAGGAATTTGAGAAATTGGATTAAAATTCTTAGAATAACAGTAAGGGAGAGGCTAAAGAAAAAAGATGACATTTTTGTGTTTTTTTTTTTTTTTAATTTCTGTTTTTTTCTTTCATTTTCCATGTCATCAAAGACCATCCTACTCAGTTTTTTAATTTCCCTTCACGCACCCACTTCCGTCAAATACGTAAAAATGATATGATGTATCAAAAAATAAAAATTAGAGAGTTTAATCGACAAAAAGTGAACTATATAGACTCAATAGTTAAAAATAGAAAAATTCAGGAACATGGAGTTGTTGTTTTCCTTCTTACAATTCTTTCTTTTCTATTTTTCCTTGCTTATATATATTTATATACTAGTGTTTTTAACATTTCTTTATAATTTGATTAATAATATAAAAAATCGACTCATAAATTTTATTTAAAAAAATTATAAAAAAATTAAATTTTATTATAATAAGATTTTCTTATACAATAAAAAATAATAACAATAACAATAATAAAATAAATAAATTCTACTATAATAATAATAATTGTCTAATTTAGGAAATATAAAGTAAGATTATTTTTGTCTATCAATACCTTTCCCCTCTTCGTACATATATATATATATATATATATATATAATTATAGATATAGATATAAATTATAGATAAATAGATATATATAGAGTCTTCTTATTTATTTCTTCAAACTCGATTGACATTTATTCAACTCCCGAATATATACACGCAATTTTAGATTCAATTTGATTTTCTTGTAGGAAATCAGTACATAGCTCTCTTGCTTATTAACAATTTTTCTTTTCTTTTATTTATTATGAAATACCAAATAAACTGAAAATTATTTTAATAATTTTCACCGAATTAGTGTAAACTACTATTATATTAGTGAAAGGAAATACTCAATCCATACATTTTTAAACAAATTAATCTCTCTTTTTTTAATTGTCTTCGAAGAAACATCTAAATTATATGTATAAGAAAATAAATCTTTATTAAAAATAAATAAAAATTTAAATCTTATTACAAAAATGAAATAAATTAATTATATATTTGTTCAGTTGGTTAAGTGTTTATATTTAAGTAGATAATAAATCATATTAAGCATATAATGAATGAAATGAAATGTGTGTAGATAATTTCACATTGATTAATGATAAGAAATATTAATTACTTATAATAATAAAAGTAATTCAATATATATGGTTTGGGTCATTTTGTGTTGTAAAATATAATTTATTATAAGTTAATATACCTAACTTTAACTTTAATGCCAAGAAACTTTCACTTCAATAATGAATACTAAATATTATTATTATTTTAGTATCCATTTGAATAGACAGTTTGTTGAAAATTACTCATCTAAGAAGAGTAAGAAGAACAAAATTCTAAAACAGATAATTAAGAAACCTTAATTGCTATTTTATTCAAACAAGTAAACCTCAACATGTACATATATTTCCATTATATATATTGACTTAGGAAGGAAAATGGAACAAATATTGAAATTATAGTGAGTGAATTTATATATTGGATAGAATTGAATTAAACATCTCCAAGGAAAGTAAAAGCAGACAAGACATTACTAACTCTTAGTCACACAATTTGGCAACCATATATATTGATGAATGATGTTGATCAAAGTATGGTTTTTATGCATTATTGTTCATTTCTGATAAAAAGAATAAGAGACCTTATATTTTTAGCACCAAAAAGAGAATTCAAAAGTTGGAAATGTCTGCCATTACTAGTGACCACATGCTATCACTAATGACAAGTACAAAATCCTTCATGACACCCACAATTCATATATAAATCTAATAATTAATAAACCAAATTATAAATTTTATAAAAAGAAATTAACTTTTCCATTTAAAGTATTCACAAAAATATAATGATTCTGATTATTTAAAGTATTAGTTTAACAGTCGAGTATCTATATTACAAGATAAAAAATTTAAAATTTGTAAATTTTTGTAATTTTATACATGTATAAAGAAAAAGAAAACAAAATGATTCCAAAGTTAACCAAATATATTCCGTTGCCCGTGGCACTAGACATGCAATGGAAATATAATTAATTATATTATTATATAATTAAGCCATGTTAATTAGAAATTTGCACATGGCTTCGAAAATGATAATGGGAATTGAAGTAGGTAGGGGAGAGACAATAAAAGGAATAGATTCATCGATCAATTAGGTTTTAATTTGGGTTGTCAATTTTAATAATAATAATATAAGTATATTTAATTTAAAGCTAATAATAGGATTATTCCCTTCACCCACTAATTAATTAAACAAACATGAAAACTTAATTAATTTAATTTAAAAAAAAAAAAGAATTTTAAGGCATGAGATGTTAATATATCTAAAGACAGACATGACATCGCATATCTCTTTGATGGATTTACCCACCGTTAAACACGAGTCATGGTCCTTGCACTGCAAATTTTTAACGATCAATAACAAAATGGTGGGGTTTCATTTGCTTTTATGAATTTTTTTATTTTTTGTCTGTGATAGTACACTACAGCAACTTATATATTTATGTATATAATTAATTCATTCACCTTAATTAAGGAGAAATGCTTATTAGTTATATTTAATATAATTATAAATATATTCTAATAAAAATTCAATAGATAAGAGATATTTATAATAAATTTATATAGATAAGATCTTATTAATTGATAAACCATGATATTAATTGATAAATTATAATGTATCACCATATATCTGTTAGTTAAAAATAGTATATTATATATTTTAAATTAGATATTTAGGGTGTAATGTTTAATTATTTGATATTAATCCTAATAATTTTTAAAAAAATTTAAATTTATTATTTTATATTTTTTTAATTGAATTTATGAATAACGTAATTAATTAAATCTATTTAATCTGCGGAAGAGTATATACTATAGAGTCTTTTCACTAAATTTTTTTCTTTAAGGAAAGAAAAATCTTAATTTAGGGGTTTTGAAAGAAAAAAGTTTATGGTATTAGAATACTTACATGCACAGAATGAATGAGAGGGTGATGTTGATAAAGGAGCCACTAAGGTCACAATCCAGGTGATTCAACTATATCTCTAATAAGGGTGGTGCTTTGAAAGTTCTTTTGTATTATCCGCTTAGAATAAAACAGTAGCTACATTATTATTATTTAATTTGGAATGGAAAATAAAAGCACTTAAATGGCGGAGTTCAATCAATCAACTTCCATTCCCTTGCTGGCTGGCTTGCAGGCCGCCCCCTCCAACTTTAAGATTAGAGAAGGTGGAGAGATTATTTCTCACTCCTTTTCATCTCTACGAAGTGTTTCTGATTCCGAGCTAGTGCTCAATAATATATATATATATAGTACCATTCAATTTTATTTCTTTTCTTTTTAACTTACAATGTTACTACTCATTTTTATAAAATAAGTTATTTACACCACAACAAGATATTTATAATAAGTGTTATTAATTTTTTTTTTAATTATAAAGTTTTAAATTCAAACTTTTTAATTTCAGATAAATTTAAATAAAAAAATAAATATGATAACATGTTTTTTTTTGTTGAGGAAAACTTATTTTTAACACATATTTGACATAATTTTATATATATAATAAAAATTAAAATATTTTTTAAAAATAAATTAAATAAAAATATAGAAACATGCAAAATATGATATAAAACTAATTAATAAAAATATTTTAAGTTAATGAATTATTTATTCTTTTAATTACATAAAAGTGAAAGTTTTAAAATTTGATTATTTTAAATTGAAATTTATTTAATAAAATTTATTTGAATAAAATATATTATAACTAATTTAAAGATAATTAAAGTATTAATGAGTGAATAAGAAAATAAAATTAATTAAATTAATAATTAATTTAGGTTAGAAGCTATATATATATAATCTCACTTCTTAACTCTCCAAAATCTGCAATCACTTGTGTCAAATTAAGGGCTTCATATTAATTAATATGTCCACTATAATATTCAAATCTAAAACAAAATGGATCAGAAAATATATACTAATTGAAACATAAATCTCCATATTTATTATAAAAAGAAGAAAACTGATCTTTTGTACCTAATTATCTCTAAATTAATTAGTACCTTAAAAACAACTTCTTCCCCCTGTTATTAGTAATTATAACTTGAAGTACACAAACAAAAAGCTTAGTATCATCTGCAACAGCAATGGCGGATTCAAAAAATTTTGTTAATAGAGGCAAAATATGTATAGATACAAAAATTATATTCACCCATAAAAATCTAGTAAATTTTTAAAACACCAATAATTATGTTTTCAGACTAACGAAAGGTAATTTTTTTAATTAAAAATGAAATGAAATATTGATTAAATTAAAAAATATATTAAAAATATCATGTGAACTAATTCGTAAAAGAAAATAAAAAAAAAAAAGTCAAATTAACAAAATAAAGAAACAAATTTAATAGGTAATTTCACATCCAACTATATATCAAGCATCAAATTTAGAGTAACTAAAAACTAAATATTAACCATTTATAGGCACAAGTTTGCAGAGTTTAGTGGGGCAAACAAAGTGCTATATACATGGACTTCTCATGAGCATAAGATGAAGCAGTGGGAGCAATTGCCTTCAGCTGGCTCCGCCACTGACCATCAGCTTCCCCATATATATACACTGACAAACTTAGGGTTTCGTGCATGTATTTTTTTTTTATGCATTTATCGAAATTAATTCTCCCGATTGTGTAAATTTGTATATCCAGTTTTTTTTTTTGGAAGTATAAACAACATTTTTACTTGGACAATTGATATATATATATATAAACTAAAATATTCAGAAGATACCCTACATTAATACACTAAACACTGAGTACAAACTCATTGATGAAACCCTAAAGGGCAAGCAAGAAGCGAGATTCACGGATATAGATGACTCTTAATATATTATATACATACAACTGAAGAAATTTTTTGGAAAAAAAGAAAAATTAAAACTATAGACTATATTCAAAATGTCCATTCTCTTTCTCTTTCTCTTTCTCTTTCTCGTCTATAAGATATTAAACTCTGAAAAAATAGATAAATATGATTGCTTTTGTCGCCTATAAATGCCAACACCCTACGCTTCCTTCCTTTCTCTTCTCTGATTCATTTCTTTTAAAACCCAATAACCTAATAAAAAGAAAAACCAAACAAGTCATCTCTATTATTTTATTTTACTCCCCTCGATGCCAAAAAAAAAAATTGAAACAGCTTTCTTTTTTGGCATATTTCTATTCATAATGTTAATTTTTTACTTTATATTCATTTTTATTATTTATTAATTTTATTTTTAAGATACATTTAATGTTTAAAATAAATAAAATCAAATATATTTTATTTATTGTATTTTTATTCTACGTGTAAAATAAAAGTGTTTCAATCTTTTGGTTGGATGAATTATTTTTATTTATTTTTTCATTTCACCGACAACACTTTTAAATTATTTGCCTTCTGTTATTTATTTCCTTGGCTCTTTTTTCATCACATTATTGTCTTTCACGTGGAGTATATAAATATTTATTGTTCACAGCTTTTTTACCATATGGAATTCTTGAATTATTGCATTCTTCCCTGACCTGTTGCAGAACATCATTAGCCAACCTATTAATTACAAAAGAAAAATGTTTAATTCTAAAATATATCTATGCTAAAAAAAATTATTTAAATTTTGTAAAATTCAATCTTTTAACTTAAGAAAGAATAAAAAGAAGAATTGAAATTTTATTAATGAAAATCTTATATTCGATATATATATATATATATATATATACATGTATGTATATTCATTTAATGTAATAATAATATGTGAAAAAAAATAAACTAAACTTTTAAATATAAATATTATATATTATTGAATAACTTTTTTATAATATATTGATTGAGTATATATATATATAATTTATTGAGATATAAAAATTACGAAAAATTAATCAAATTATAAAAGATATATATAAATTTAAAATTTAATTATTTATTAACTAATTTTAACATTTAGATATGATTATATCTTAATTTATTTTAAAGTTTATCGTAAAATATCAATTCAAAATTGAAGTGTACATAAACCTTACACATCAGTGTCTGTAAAAAAAGAAGTTGCCTGAGCTAATAAACGACTCTTAATATATATATATTGAAATTCGGTGATGTAAATAATTTTATGATATTATTGTTAATTTTTAGGGAAAGAAAATCATATTTGTACATGAATTAAAATAATTAAGGAGGAGAAAATGGGGCCACCGACTATCTAGCTAGTTATAGCAGTGACATGTTGAAAATTTTGAAGATGGCTTAAGGTTTGAGTTATTCTGTCACATTAATATTCATTATCATCCTTGTCTCCCTGTGTTTAATATATTTTTTCTGATTTCGGTCAACTTTCATTGTTTCCAACGGATATATCTTAACATGTAGACCTAAAACATCATCTAGATGCCCGCTAAATTATAATAATAATAAAAGTTAATTAAAAAAAATCATCAACTATTTATAAAATTATAATTTTATCATAAATAAAAATTTTAATAATTATATATATATATTCAATTTTTGATAAATTTAACACAGAATTAAAATTCAATCAAAATTTTAGTGTCGAAACTAACGTGACATCTTGATATAGTATTTTTTATTATTTTTTTTTTGTCAAGTCAGCATATGATTAGGAAATTAAATCGAATCAATCAAATCAAATTAAATTGAATGGTTCGATTAGATTAATTTTTTTGAAATTTAAGTTTTTTTATTCAATTTAGTTTTCTTCAAAAAAAAAAAATCAAATAGATTCAACTTGAATAATTTGTTTTTTATTTTAATTTGATTCGGTTTAATTTTCAAAAGAAAATAGAAATATCCAAACCGAATCTAACCAATTTTAACATATTAATATTTTTTGTATTGAATGACTATAAAATAAAAAATAAATAAATAAATAAAGTGATAAGCAATCGGTTGGTTCAGTTTAAACTGAATTGAAATGAAACTCTCAAAATCAAACCGAAATAAAAATCAAAATTTCAAAAAAAATAATCAAACCGAATAAAAATTATTCGGTTTCCTTTTGAAGAAAATCAAACTTAATAAAAAAATTAATCGAACAGAACTGAAATTTAAAAAATTGAATCAAATAGATCGATTCAAATTAATTAGATTTGATTTGATTTTCTAGTTAGATTCATATGTGGTAAAAAAATAATAATAAAAAATATCACGTAAGCATGCCACATCATCTCTGATGTAGAAGCTATGACTGAATTTCAATTTCATATTAAATTTATCAAAAATTAAAAATATATGTATAAAATTATCAAAATTACTTATTTGAATTAGTGATAAAATTACAATTTCATAAATAGTTGGTGATTTTTTTTTATAATTAACTCTAATAATAATAATAATAAATTAATTTAAATTTCTATTTATATATTTTATTTATGTATTTAATTCAACTGATTAAAATTGTTTTATAAATTTAACTTTATTGAAACTCAAACTCTAAAAATTTCATTTTAAACAATGTCAGTAACATTAAATCAAAATTCATACATATTCAAATAATTGAAATATATATGTGTGATCAACAATTATAAGAAATTAATTGACAATAGAAACATTTAAAGCCAAATTTCTGGTTAGATATATTTAATTAATTAAATATTTCATTGATGATATGATGTTTAAGGATATGTGGTGTTTACTTTATTCACAACATACTCATTTCCTCATCATTATTAATTAGCATTTTGAGTAATCTTTAATTAATTGCCAAACTAATTACAAAAACTTACGGTGGACGACAATTACATTGCTAAATAATCATAATGTTAAAGTAATCCCAATTCCCACACCTCAATTAATTAAATTATAATTATATACAAAAACATTTTATGATGGTCAACACCCTAAACCTAAATCATGCCTAACAATGACCAAAACCAAAAAGAATGCCTCAAATCTTAGAAATTTTCTAATTCTTCGTATCTATAATTCTGTGACCAAATTCTAATATTATTTTTGCATTTCCATTATATATATATACATAAAAGTTGGGTGTTGGCTCAGACTGAACCACATATATATATATAAGTTGGGTGTGGGCTCAGACTGTTTTTGTGGTTCAGGCTGAGCTGCTACTCCTAATATCCATTTCTTCTAGTAAGGTTATATTTTTTCATTGAATAGATCGAGGAACAATAATGTTGAAGTTTGTAAGGTCTGTTAGTTATAATAAGGTCAATGAATATTTTGTAGCTATTGTAATTTTTTAAAATTAGATTATTTATTTATTTTGATTTATCTTTGAAGAAAAATCAAAAGTAAAAGTCACAATCAAATAAAGGAAAATTGAGAGAGGATGGTGCTATGCCCGACAATGAAGACGTGAAGTGGGGCCAAATTTCACTGGTTTTCTGGGCCTCGAGTGAAATAAAATAGGCCTACTCAAACTTTTGGTGTGTAGTAAAAGTGGGCCCATAAGAGAACCCAACCAGAGGATGATATGTATCTAATCTAAGCCTATGTTTTGTTTAAAAGAAAAGTAGAGGGATGGAAAAGGGTGGAGGAAAGGTGGTGGAAGATAATTATTTTTCTCTTATTTGGTTGGAGGAAAATAATAAAATGAAGGAAGACACTCAATCTTTTTTTTTCTCCAACATTTTTTCATATCTTATATTGTAAACAATATTAATGTTAATAAAATATAAAAAAAAATTATTTAAAAAATAAAAAAAAAATCCTATAGAACCGTTGTCCTTGTTACCTATAATATGACTCCGCTCTAAAAAATACTCATTTTTTTATTTTTTATGACATCCATAATTTTATATCTTCCCAAATTGAAAATTGAAAAAGAAAATAAAATATTTTAAATAATTATAAGTTTCTCCTTAGTTTGTATATTAACTTTTTAACCAATGTAGAAAAATAAAATTTACTTTTCTTTTTTACCTCTCTCCATTATCAAACAACACAAGAGAAGAGTGGTTGTTTATCCTCTCTTAAATCCTTCTCTCCCACCTTGTCCTTTCCTTCTTTCTTAATTTCCATCCCTCCAACCAAACACACCATAAAGTATTCAGCTGACGTGGGGGCTTCAAAACCATAATATTACGTTGATGGTCGTCCACATGTCAACGCCTTCTCATTCTGCGTATTTCATTATTATTATTGTTATTATTGAGATTCTTAATTTTCTTTAAAAAAATAAAATAGATGGCTAAAAATATTAAAATTTAAAAAATAAAAAAATAAAAATTGAAGGGTCCCACTCAATTTATGCACACCATGTGCTTTTGATTTTGACTGGAGAGCCAACAAATTAGGTTTGACTTGAACCTGTATTGTCTAGTTTTCAAGCAATCACTCCCTTGCCCGCTCTGTTTTTCTTCCTTCATGCTTCATACTATATAATGACAAAATATAATAATGATAATTAATTTTGAGTTATTAATATTATAATTCATTTTAAAATTATATATACATATATAAAGTAAAAGAATATATTGTAAATATGATATAAGTAATTTTTTTCAAATAACTTATAAAATATATATGCACTTGCATCTATATTGGTTAAGATTGGCAATAATTTTTTCTTTTTGTTTTATAATAAGATTGGCAATGATGATTCTTTTTTTTTTTTAATTAGAATTAAATGTGCATATAATTATATCAAAATTGGCATATAGAAATAGAAGATGTTATTAGAAATATGTCATTTGATTCACTTGAGAGGGAAACATAATAACGTAATAAATATTTTAATTTTTTTTTATAAAATATTTTAATTTAATTATTTTATTTTTTAATTTAAATTTTTAATCTCATTTTGAGTCATATCTTCTGTTTTATGTCTATTTTTATACGTTATATTATTTTTTTTCTAAGTGTTTTGAAATATAAGATAAAAAATTTAAATTATTTATTTCTTAATTCAAATTATATTTTATCTTAAGTTAATAATAACATATTTATTAAAAATGTATTAAAATATATAAAAATTAATTAAAATATATGAAATGTGAAATAATAAAAAAAAATAAAAAAGATTAAAATAATTAATGAATTAAAATAATAAATAAATTATAAATATTAAAAAAAATATATAATAATTATATATTTTATAATTAAAACATTTATAATGACACAAAAAGAGAATATATGCTACTTATTTTATTATCTAAAATAAGATAATAGATAATAGAAAAAAAAAATTCCAATTCAACACGGCCATGAACAACCAATATTAGTGATCTTTACCAATAATGGGTTCCCAACTTCCCCAATTGATGAGTATTAGTTGTTATGAAAAAAATGAATGACATTAATACTTTCATTCAATTTTGAAGAATAACCAAACCAACCATGTGTCGACAATAATAAAGATCACACGTACCATTATATATATATATATATAGATTATTGATTTTTTAAAAGGTTAGATAAATTTATATATATATATATATATATATAGATTATTGATTTTTTAAAAGGTTAGCTAAATTTAAAGAATGGTAAGGCTAAGTGGCTCACAAATAATTAGAGTGGACTGCCAAATCTACCAAAACCAGCTTCTGTGGACAAGAAAAGGCTTCCCAACTAGGATGATAATTTTAATTCATCCCGTCAGATATTCATTTAATTCATCCCGTCGGATATTCATTTCACTTCATTGTAATAATTCGTAAATAAAATTTATCTTGTTTATTAATGGGTAAGATGGATATTGACATATGTATCCATCTTGAACCTGTTGATTATGCTCGTTTATATATTTTTATATTATATATATTATTTTAATATACATAAATATATATTTGATTTTTTAAATTTATTTATATATATATTTATTTATATTATAATTATATTTTTTAAGTAAAATATATATAATAACATATTTTTTATATATATTTATGTAAATATATTATATGTTTTCTAATAAAAATATAATTTTTATATAAATATATATATTTTTATTTTTAAGAATTAAAAAAATATCCCTAATTCAATTTGCTCTCTGTATTCAAACCCATCCCATTCTAACTCTAAACCCATTTTGTTTCAATACAAAATAAATACTCTTCGTATTATAATATTAATTTTTTTTAAATATGTTTCAATTTAAATGTCTTATTTCATAATCTAAACTATATTTTATCTTAATATTATAATAATATTTTTATAAAAAAAAGTGTTGGAAGTAGAGATAATTATTGAGAGATATAAAATATGAGATAATTAGGAAGGTAGATAGAAATTAAAGTAATAAATAAATTAAAAATATTAATATATATATATATTTTTTAATAATTATATATTTTGTAATTAAATTAGTGTTTAATAAAGTTTTTTAATACAATTGTTAGTTTTTTATTACCAACAGCTGTATCATTATATTTAGTTACTAACAGTTGTTAGTTGTTAGATAATCAAATAATTTGAAGTTTTTTTAATTAAAAAATAAATAAATTATTATTTAAAAATAATATTTAAATAAAAAATAAATATTAATATTTATCTATAATGATCATTTAACATAATAATAACTAATAATTAATAATAATTTTATTAAATATTTAAAATAATCAGTTATTAGATAATAACCATCAACTAATAATTATTAATTAACAACTATTAATTAATAATTATCAATAATAACTGTCAGTAACAACTAACAACTATTATAAAAAATTAAAACAGGATCTAAGATATTTATTGTGATATTGAAGGAATATAATATAAATATATTAAAATCCAACACATATCCTACTCATTGCCACCCGTGTTCACAGCTAATGCATGTGATAATGGGACAAGGGGGAATTGATAAACCTGGTTGTAATTCCTTTATTGCTAATCAAACCTTAACAAGATAAGATCAAGTTTGGATTTCTTCTCATTTTGTATTCCATTTTGTGTCTGGTATTTTTTTTTATATATATTATATTATATATTTTTAAAATATTTTAACAGTTAATATTTTTTTATAAATAATATAATATATAAAAGAATATATAATAAAAGATAGAATACATAATAAAATAGAGGATCCGAATTAAAATAAGACCCATATAGATTAATTATCAATAATCAATCTTAACTCTACTATAAATTAAGTATTTAATACTAATAACTATTATTATCTCAACTTAATTAATTATATTTCATTTCCTATAAGTAAAGTTTCAGTGTCGAAATGAGTATTAATTAGTATTTGTCTTGCGGTATTTTTCACATTGTATTTAAAATAGAAGAGCATAGTTATATTAACTATTAATAGAAAAAGAAAAAGGTAAAAGCGGTGTATGAGGTTGGCCATAAATTGGAGATATAGGCCCATTTCATATGTTATAGTTTTCAAGTGTCATAGTAGTTTTGTGGGCAGCAGGCTATAGCCCATCAAGTATCTATTTTGTGTCAAGCTGGCTCTTTGGTATGGATGGCAACGAGAAGGGGGGAGGGGTCCATCTCTCTTTTATCCTCTTATATATAAAGATAATTTAATTTTTATTTTTCATTCTTATGAAAATTTTTATTTTCCACTTAAATTTTATACTGATAAATTTATATATATTTATAAAATTCATAAATAATAACTAAAAATAAAAATAAATTTATTTAGAAAATATTAATAAAATTTAGACACAAAATATCAACTAAATATAATTAAAATATAAATACATATAATATATTAAAAATATTATACAATATTTTTTAATAAAATATTAAAAAATATTTTATAATTAGTAAAATAGAATTAAATTTTTTATTTTATTATTTTTATAAAAATCTTAATATATAAATATTATATATATATAAGGATAATTAAGTAATTATATTAAGTATATTTATAATTATAATGACAGAAACTGAGATCCTCACGGGACGAAGAATATATTTTTCATCCCCATCTCGATTTCAATAATGATAGAAAAATACTTCCTATTTTCATTTTCATGGAAAGATAAATCAAAAAATCCTTATCTCATTCAACGAAAATTCTTGACATTCCTACTCTTTATTGGTTTGTGTATTTTATATTATTCAATCCCTGCGTAGGGAGCTCTCCATTTAAAAATTAATTTGAGTTCGGTTTTTTTTTGGTTAATGGGAGAAAAATATTCGAACTTAAATCTATTGTCATGTTGTGTTAATGTGCGAGTTTGAAATCTTGATTATCCTAAACTTTTTTTTTTTTTGATAAAATTAAGAATATATTAAAAAGCAAAATCATCCATAAGAACAGCAGCAAGAAACGGAGGAGGGTTATGCCAAACTATAAAAGAGTCTAACCTAACAGCATTCCTGGCTATTACATGGGCAGCTTGGTTGGCATTCCTCTTAATATATTTTACTTCTAAGCCTTGAATTTCTGAAACTAACACCTTGCAGTCATCAAGCAACAAACCAAAACAGGATGTATCACATGTCTTCCCCCTTAGAGCTTGAACGACCGTTTGTGCATCAGTTTCAAGAATCACCTGATTGATATTGTAGGTTTTCACCCAGCTCAGAGCCTCATGGATCGCCATGCATTCAGCAAGCTTAGGAAGCATCTTCCTTGTCCATATCCTTGACACAGCAAACATGAAACCTCTAACATGGTCTCTGCAAATAATACCCAACCCCACCTTGCCTTCTTGAGCAAATAATGCAGCATCCACATTGATTTTTACCTTTCCAACTGGAGGGGGCTGCCAATAGATAGGCTCATTCCTGAATTCAGCAAGATCCGGAGCAGCAGGAACAACCTGAGCTTGCTTCCACTGCTGCAACAACACAGAACCCGAAGAGAGAACTTGTTGTATCAATTCCATCTTACCCTTCCATATCAGATTGTTTCAATTTTGCCAAATACTCTAACATATCATCCCAACAATGCAACACATATCAATGGAACAAAAATTAAAAACCTGTTTTAGCCAATCTGCAAAATTTGAAGCAGTTCCCCCCATGATACCCACCTCAGACTGTTGCCAGCATCCTCGAGCAAAAGGGCAGAAAACCAATGAATGCAGAGTGGTCTCATCATACCCTTGACAGACTTGACATTGGCTTGGAACCTTTACCCTGCGTTGTCGAAGATGATCATTTGTTGGTAAGCAATTGGAGCAGGCTCGCCAAAGTAAATTCTTCACCTTTGGTGGTATTTGGAGTTTCCAAAGTTGCTTCCATAGCAATTCCCCTTGATTCTCCTCTGGATGACTTGACAAGGTTTGAAGAAACCAGTAAGCACTTCGAACTGAATATGTTCCTCTTGGATCCTTCTGCCATTGCCAAATGTCTTCTACATGTCTATAGCTCAATGGGATCGAAGAAATAAGTTGTTGGTCTCTATTGTTAAAATATAATCGTATGACATTCATATCCCATTCAAGACAATCCGTCTTCATAAGGCTTGCAAGTGTAGCAAACTGAAGATCACCCATCATCTCGGTTGAAATATAAGGATTAGTATTATCTGGTAGCCAGGGTGCAGACCAGATGGGGATATCATTTCCGTTCCCTACTCTCCAACATGACCCTAACTTAACAAATTGTTTTGCAGCTGTCACACTTCGCCAAATATAACTGGGATTGTATCCTATTATGGACTCAAAAAAGGAAGTCCTAGGATAGTAACGAGCCTTATAAATTCTTGCCATAAGCGACCCAGGAACAGTCAACAATCGTCATGCTTGTTTACCTAGTATAGCTATATTAGTCTCATGAATTCTCCTAAAACCAAGACCCCCTTTACTCTTATGAGCACACAGGCTGTCCCATCTCTTCCATCTAATCCCTCCTCCACCTCTTGACCCACTCCCCCACCAAAAAGAGTCCATTATACGTTTTAACTCAACACATAATTCAAGGGGGATCAAAAAGACTCCCATAACATAGTTGGGAATTGCCTGCGCAACAGTTTTTAACAATATTTCTTTACCCGCCCCAGATAGCATCTTGCGCTTCCACCCCTGAACTCTTTTCCACACCTTTTCTTTGATAAACGCAAAAATACTCCTTTTATTTCTGCCCACCGTCGATGGAAGACCCAAATAACTACCATGATCTTCAACACAAGGAGCTTGGAAAAAGGTTGACAATCGAGTTCGAGTTACCCTGTCAACATTGGCACTAAAAGATATACTTGACTTTGCAAAATTAACAATATGCCCGGATGCTTTTGCATACAAAGCAAGCAAGTCTTGAATTCGTCTGCCTTCCTCATTAGATGCTCGAAAGAACAGGTAGCTATCATCCGCAAAAAATAAATGGGATACTGAAGGAGCACCCCGAGCTACCTGACACCCATGAATAAGCCCCCGTTGCTCATAGTCCTACAAAATCGCCGACAGGCCCTCTGTACAAATAATGAATAAATACGGAGACAATGGATCCCCTTGCCGTAAACCCAATTCAGGGATAATAGGACCCACTTCCCGACCACAGTGCATAACCTTAAACGTCACTGAAGTAATACATAACATGATTAGCTGAATCCACTTTGCAGAAAAACCCATCTTAGACATCATTGCCTTTAGAAAACACCATTATACTCGGTCGTAAGCCTTGCTCATATCAATTTTCAAAGCTGCATAACCCTTCTCTCCAGATTTTTTCCTTTTTAAGTAATGCATTAGTTCAAAAGCTATCATCACATTATCAGTAATTAGACGACCTGGAATAAAAGCACTTTGGGAATCAGATATTAGATGAGGCAATATACCCTTCAACCTGTTAGCCAACATTTTAGCCACAATTTTATAAATGACATTACACAATGAAATCGGTCGAAAATCTGCCATACTTTCAACTTGCTTCTTCTTTGGAATCAACACTATATTAGTCTCATTCATCCCATCAGGTAAGAAACACCCATTAGCAAACTCCAAACAAGATTGGGTGACATCCTTACCTACTATATTCCAGCATCGCTGATAAAATCCAGGATTCATCCCGTTCGGACTTGGGGATTTATCTGGGTGCATAGAAAACAAAGCTTCCCTTACCTCCTCTGCTACAAACGGAGAATCAAGAGATTGATTTTAGGCCTCTGAAACTCGACTCTTAACACAATTCAAAACTTCAGTCATCTCACACACAGTAGACTGAAATAGAGACTGAAAATAAGATGAGATAACATCTCATAAACCAGAGTCCCAGGACACCCAATTACCCTCCTCATCCTTCAAGTTATTTACCTGATTAGCTCATTTTCTTGATGATGCGGAGGAATGGAAATAACGAGTATTGTTATCCCCACTCTTGAGCCAGAATTGCTTAACTCGTTGCCTCCAGTACACCTCTTTCTAAACAAGGATATTGTTGAGCTTGTTTTTAGCAGTATTGAACCTACCAACCGAATCAGAATCTCGTCCCCCACGAAGCTCTTTCATTAACCGTTTACTTTCAACAATCCCCCTCTTAAAATTTTGGTGAAGATTTTCCTCCCATGGCTGAAGCGCTTCACTACAGCCTTTGATTTTAGTTTGGATCGAACATTTAGCAGTCCCATTCCATCCCTGTTCAACTACCCCAAGACAATCATTCTCAACTAACCAGGCATTCTCAAAACGAAAATGCCTTTTAAATGGAACTGACCTGTATATGGAGAGATCAAGAAACAAGGGAGAATGGTCAGAGTAAGAAACCTCCAAATTAAAGACTCGAACACTATCATATAGGGATAGCCATGGCTGAGAGGCAAACACCTGATCAAGCCTCTCCTCAACCTATATCGCAGTTCCTTGCCCTCTTTCCCAGGTAAACGGATGGCCCACCATCCCCAAATCAACAAGCCCACTCTCATCCACCGCCCGACGAAATCCTTCCATTAGCCAAAGAGGATGGGGAATATGACCCCTCTTCTCTAAATCGCTTAGGATATCGTTGAAATCTCCCATGCAGACCCAAGATAATTTAAAACATATTGCTAGCCTTTTGAGGAGTGTCCATGAATTCCTGTGTAAGTGACGTTGAGGGTATCCATAGAACCCTGTGAGACGCCACAAATTTGTATCAGCTAGTCACACTTCAATGTCAATGTGGTTTCTAGAATAACCCAACAACCTAGCAGACCCTTCTTCCTTCCATAAAAATGCCAGCCCTTCACTATGACCATCAGCTTCTACAACAAACACACCACTATAGCCCAGAATATTTTTTAGTTGCTCCATTCTAGGCCTACGAACCAAAGTCTCCATCAGAAAGATAAAACTTGGCCTCTTTGATTGGACCAAGTCCAATAAGACACGAACTGAGCGTGGGTTGCCAAGCCCACGACAGTTCCAGCTTATAGAACTCATTGTGCTTGGCGGGCCTGGACCCCAGAACCCGCCTGATTCAAGTTTTTTAATTCAGCTTGCCTAGTACCAGCTAGGCCTAACAAAAGCCCTTGTCCACTCACACCCTCACTTAAACCAACTTCCCCACGACGACTTTTAGCATCCATAATTATCAAACCATCATTCACGCCACTACTCTGTGCACTTTCCTTTCCAAGTAATTCTGATATAGAAACCGTTAGAACCGGATTTGATACGTGGGTATTCCCACCATCTAAGCCACTAACTAAGTGGTTTGCCATTTCCATTCCCATTTCCTTATCAACATTCATCCCTTCTCCGCCTCTACCTCTATCAGATATCAACACATCAGTCGCCGATGACCGCAACCATCTCCCCCCCCACCTGAGTAGATTGACGTCGACTTGGAGCCCTCATCCAACTCCCATATGGCTTCTCCACCTTTGTCCCTTCTGGTAACTGAAAAGGCTTCTCACAAAACCTGTCTGAATGGCCCAACATTCCACAGATAAAACAAAACATTGGCAAGTTCTCATACTTAAAATTTATCCAAACCCACTCACCACCAACCTTCTTAATTTTCATACGACGTTTCAAAGGCTTCCTTACATCCAGCGATACCCGAATCCTCATATAGGTCCTCCATATTCCAGAGAAATTGTTCGGGTCTGTATCAAGAAAAGCCCCAATGTAGTTGCCAATATCCCTCCCTACTTTCTCCGACATGAATCCCAATGGTAGGTCATAAACCTGGACCCAAAACTGAATATGAAACAATGGCACCTGCAGTGGTTATTCTCCTTGTTGAAGACATTTAAACACCAACACATATTGATCAAAAGTCCAAGGTGATCCCTCCATTACTCTGGTGATGTCAATTTCATGAAAAAACTAAAATAAAAATAAGGAGGATGTAACCTCTTTAATACACACACCCTTCACCGGCCTCCATATAGAAGCGAGAGTATTTTTCATGATTATGAACTTAATCGGTTTATCAGTGAGAAATCTCCCAACTAAACACCAGCGGTAGTCCACCAAACTGCCATCTACAGCCTCCTGCCCAACTTCCAAACCACCTTCCTCCTCTTCTTCTATTGATATATTAACACACAAATCTTCCAAATCTCCTTTCTAGTAGCTAGGTCCCGCTATCTGACGGAAAAGATTTTTGAAAGAATGAACTCAAGAAACAAAACTCTGAGAACCTTAGAAGTAGACGATACCCACCAAGTAAATTTATTCAATAGACAAAACGAAAAAAACTTGCTACAGGGCAAGATGAAAAAAACTTGCTACAGAGTAAGATTGACTATCCTAAACTATTAATCTCATTAATATATATAATTTATTTTTATTATTTTATGCAAGGAGAATCTTGACTGTAGATCCAGTGAGGAGGTAAATTACAACAAAAATAAACAATGATGCCAAAAACATAAGAAAAAATAAATGTATTGTTGATCCAATAATTTTTTTTATTTTCTAAAAAAGTTGAAAAAAGTTTTTACACTCAAAAGTAACACCGTTAGCATTTTCCGCTAAATATGAAGTTAATCATTATGATGAATTATAAATTTATATGGTAGTATATTAGTTAGTGATTATCCCAACAAATCCCTTCAAAAAAAAAAATCATCTCAACAAAAACAATAATTAATTCAATAATTGAGGAATTAATGTAAAAGGCAGGGAAATTTCTAAAAATAAATGAAAAAAAAAACATTTTACAAGTAGTGGGCTTTTGGGCTCTCCCTTACCGTTCTCCACAAGAAGAAAAACCAGCAGCAAATCGGACGCACGTTAGCACCTAAACTCTTGTCTTCCATTTGGGGCTTCGAAGATATGGTTACTCCCGTTAAAAGAAGACTATTTTCTGATCAATTTGTAGGATTTCCGCTAAACCCCGTTTATTTTTTTTCTGTTTCTTGAACTTTGACCTGTAAAGCAATCATTTTTAATTTCAATTTTGGATTTTTCAGATGGGGACTGGTGATGAAGTTGTGGAAATTGATAGCTTAGAAAAGGGTTTATTATCGGAATCGCGTGGTGGTCCTCGGGAAGAAAGTGAAGCTGATGATGATACAGTGCTTTATGCGGCGTCGTTTGAAGAGATGGAAGAGGAATTTGTCAAGTACCGAACAACCCAATGGGTTATGTACTCTTTACTGCTAATATTGGCTTGGGGGATTGGGTTATTCATGCTTCTGTATTTGCCAGTGCGAAGATATATCTTGCGGAAGGATATTCAGTCCAGAAAGCTCTATCTCACGCCTAATGCAATTGTATACAAAGTAAATTAGCACTATCTCTGATATTCTTTTTCTTTTTTTTGGTCAAGTTTCTTGGCCATTTTGATTGAAGACTTGATGGGTTTATTGCTTTTCTTTTTGAATTGAAGTGAATTTTTTTGCATGCATGTTCAATATGTTTTAGTCCAATTACAAGTGCTTTCAATATGTTTTATTAGCTGACGCTTTGGTTCTTTAGCTCAGGTTACAAAGCCAGTAGCATTTCCATGTTTTGGGGTGTTAAAGAAAGAGAAACATGTTTTATTACCTTCAGTTGCAGATATCATAGTTGAGCAAGGTAAATGTTAGCAAAACTTATTAACCTTGCATTAAATTTTGGATTTCTTGTTGATTTATAATCCTTTCAAATTTTCCAATTAGAATGCTTCATATATCTATCTAAAACATTGTGAAAAATGAAAGTTACATCTATCAAAAACATATCATTGATTAAAAAGCATTGCGCAATTTATGATGAAAGATTTGAAGGCATATTTTCCTTCAATATTTTTGATTTGACTGGAAATTTTGTATAAAGTTCTCTGGGTACACCAACAAACGTGTTATACACGAACAAAAGTGCGCTTGATGAGTGCAGGCCTTGCCAAACTATTGTATCCTATTCATTTCACTGTTCTTATCATCAAACTTGACTAAAATGTCGTTTTCATCATTTCTTGGAGACAATACTTTCTTCTTCTTTTAATTTTTTTATAGGGAGGTCATTTCTAGGCTTTGCTATTGCTTCAATCTTTTAAAGTTTTACAAAGGCTGTCCAATTGCTTTCAGGATATTTGCAGTCTCTTTTTGGTGTACACTCTCTCAGAATTGAGAATGCTGGTGTAAGAAGGCCACCAAGTGATGATTTTCAAATTCAAGGCATTGCAAATCCAAGTGCTTTCAAGAAGGTACTCTCTTAATCAAATAGTAGTTTCTGTAAATTATTTGAAAAGGAGATAATTTGCTCACCTTTTGCCCGTGATGTCCTTTTCAGGCTGTCTTGGCACGGCTTTCAAACATGAGAAACGAAGTTGGTTCTAGACAAATTTCCACAATTGAAGACATTCCTAGTCTGAGGATAGGTCATTCCTTATCCCCTCGGGTAGATTCCAAATTACTTCAAAAACTTTTCATCTCTCTCTTTTTTTTCCACCTTCCAAAAAATATTTAAGTTTTTTCTTGCGCGAGCTAATAAAGACCTTTTCTGTTTGGAACATAGTTAACTCATAACATGAACCTTCTTCTTTGTCTGTCTCTTTGATCTGTGTACTTTTGGGTATAATTTCTTCTTCCTCATGTTGTTGCAGATGTCCCCATCAAAGTCTCTAAGGCATGATTCCCTTCCTAATCCAGGTGACTTAATGCTACTACAGAAACTAGAGGAAGTTGGAAATTCTGTGAAGGTAAATCAGAAGAACTTTCTGTGTAGTTTGTTTTGGATCATTGGTTGAGATCTTTCTGGTTATAAACTAGTTCCTGTTGTTATACTGCAGAGAGTTCAAACTTTAATTGAGGAGCAACAGACTCAATCATCAGAATTCCTGATAGAGGTTAATGGAAAAATAGTACATTGAAATGACTAGTTTCTTTTACTTTTATTATCTGTTCCATTGTAAATTTTATTTGAATTTAAGGTTATAGTTTTCTTTTGAAGGCCAGTATGAAATTATCCTTGGTTAGCAGAATTTAGGCAGTTCACAAAATATTAAATTCCCTTGGGCTGTAGTTTGACCTATTTATCATGCCTAAAGTCTACTTCATAATTGATACTTGCTACAAGCTTCGGAAGAGAGACACTTAATGCTAACATTTTTGACAAGCTTGCTTAAGAAGACTAGGATTTGCTTATTCAAATTCCCATATAGTCGAGATAAATCACAGCATTAAACTCGGAGGTATTTTTGGTATAACCAGCATCAGACGTCATTACTGATTTCCATAAAATGATCTTTCTGAAAGACACTATCATTTAACATGATGTTTAATATAAAGTCTACACACAAGGATAGTCCACATTCAGTGAGCTTTTTTTTATTATTATTATTATTTTAGATAAGATCTTGTTGGCAAAGTTCACTTTTCTACAACTTTAATCTTTAATTTGACTCGGTTATTGTATTCCTATCAAGTTTGTGTACAATTCTAGCAGATAGGTAGGGTTACATCCATATGCTCAACTAATTGATCCTCGACTGCAATTGCTGCTCTATGCTTTTCAATGATTTATTTGCAATAAATTATTAGTCATTTAAGAGAAATAGGTTGCTAATCAAATGTTAATGAAAATATGGTTTTGTTGTGCAGGATACACTCTGAGGCATAGAATTAGAAGCAGCCATTTTGCTGAAGTAATTGTGAACCGTAAAAAGTATATATTCACTATCTTGGGTTACCATTCCAAAAGTGTGAATTTTCTCGACTGGCACAAATTGACGAGTCAAGTTAAAGTGGGATGTTTTGCTCTAATCTGAATTTATTTTCAGAGATCATAGCTGGTTCTACTTGCTATAACTATACATTGTTGATCAGATTCATTGAATTAGTTTGTATTTGTTGGTCCAAATGTACAAAATTTTTATTTGAGTGAATTGTTATGGCTGATATGGTTGATGTCTATGTCTAATTGTCCATTGTCCTCAAACTCCAAACTCAACCCCTTTACTTTTGTATTTGTGGGGTTGAATTGTATTATTATTATTTTCTGCTCTTGAAATTCCATATGCCTTCCCAAAGTCCCTCTCATATCATCTTCTGCAATGTGGTGAGAGTTGTTTACTGAAACCATTTCAGGGAACTAAACGTGCAGACTCAATTGTTAATGGGTTTGTTTTATTATCAATAGACCAAAACCCAAGAAGTTGGCCACTTCCTATAAACTTCAATTTTTGCCTCCAGCTTCTTGAAAAACAAGATCCATTTGACCATTGTGGAATGGTTTTTGTAATAAACCAATCAAGGCCTTATAATTTTGCAGATTGGGCTTTATATTATACCTTTTAAAAGGGTACCACATCATGTATTGAGAATTTGAGATACTTTGTCCATCAAAATTCATTTCTCACCAAAAATTAAGAAGGGAAGGAAAGTAGAAATATCGCAATTCCTAAAGGGGATTAATGCGGTCAGAATTTCAACTTTTAATCTTTTGCATTATAGATTACACACTCCATTATTAGGAGTCTATTTAGATGAGTGATTAGGAGTTAGTTTTTAGCTCACTTCTAAAATCAGTATTTAAAATAGCATTTCAATAAAATTTTATATTTAGCAATAAAATTATAATTAAAAATTTTAATTGTTAGCGTCTAATCCTTTAAGTGATCAGTCATTATTAGCTATGACAATAAACAACTATTGCTCAACCAATCATGATCTAATAAGTATAAATTAATTTGAATTTACATGAAATAGGCGTTGATTTGAATCATATGCATGATTTTGGCATGACAAGTTGTTTGTCATCGATAAACTCGGCCAACAAAAAAGACAACACACTTTTAACATGGTTTGTTTCCTATGTTAAATTGACATCCGCACATTTAATAGAATGCTGTTCCAATTCTTTGATTTAGTATCCATCTCCAAATTTTTAGAAGTCTGACATTTTTTAAATAAAATTTTTAAGTTCAAATATTATGAATAAATAAAATAAATATAATAATTTTTTTTTATATAATTCATTCAATTCGAGTATGGATTTAGTTAAATTTTAATGTAATTATTGGATATTGGATAATTTAAAAAAAAAAAATTGTTGTGTCTAACTTTGTTATTTTGTATGTAATTAGTTTTTTTTTTTTTAAAAAAAAGTAATTACTAAATACAATATGTTTTATAAAGTAGGTTAAGAAAAGAATAAAAGAAAAATATACTACAATTATTCCACCCATTTTAAGGGAGTTGTGATCTGTCATGAAAATGAGTTATAGATTAGAAAAATAATTAAGTGGTATATATTGTCCTCTTTGTTTAACCTTTTGTAATAAGTAAATAGTAATGAATTATTACCAGCAGACATCTACCAATAAGCTCTCTTTCTTGGCCACTGCCCCTAACTATAATCAATTCAACCAAAATATTAAAATTGCTTCGGCTTCCCTCCTTTTTCAAAATGTCGTTTTCTGTGATATTATAAAAGAAATTAAAAATGTCAATATCAAAACGAACAACTTATTAATATATTCCAATAGTTTAAATTAAATTATTATTATTATTATTAATTTAATTAATATGTGTTTATTTATTCATATTATACTAATAAATACCTAAATTTTTCATGCATGTAAAGTCGATTCTGAGAATTTTTTTATTTTAGATCAAATTAGAATTATTTTTATAAAATTATAAATTCTCTCAATGGAACATAATTAAAAGAATTGAAGAATAATAAGAAAGAAAGAAAAGTTAAATATCACTACAATAATTTTATTATTTATCGACAATTAATTTTATCGGTAACATCAATTGATTTATCGATAAATTGAATCACCAAAAAAATATCGACTAAAAATTATAGTCAGAAAAAGACTCGTCGATAAATCATTATTAACAAAATATTCTATCGATCAATAATTTATCGTTGAAATTTGCATCCATAAATATGTTGGTGGGCATTTTGCAATTCCTTGATAATCCTTTGGTGAATTTATTAAAAAAATGAAATGATGGAGAACAAAAATAACTCTTAACTTATATAATTATTTTAATAATTTGATATTCTAATTAATTATATTATATTTTCAACTTAATTATAAGCAGAAAAATAATATAATTAATTAAAATATTAAATTGTTTAAAAAATTATATTAGCCAAGAGTGATTTAAATTTTCACCGTTATCTTTTTATTTTTTAATTAATTTAAATAATAGAGACTATATATTTAATATTTATTTAAATGAATTGTTAACAATAATATTATAAAAAATCTAATATATATTTTAAAAAATGATTAACAGTAACTTCTTATTCTTCAAAAAAAAAAATTAAAATTAAAATTTATTGCTTAAAAAAAACGAATATTGCTACTAATAGCTTTTTATAGAAAAAGAAAAAGTAACTGTTGACTATTTATTTAAAATATAATTATTAAATTTTCTATAATACCATTATTAATATATAATAATAATATCTATAAATCTTAATAGATAGATAACCTCTAATACTTAGGGTATATAAAATTGATGATTGTTAAATTGATAAATCTAAAAATTTAATAATTCATTAAATTTAAATAAATACTAACAAATTGATAAAAAATTTTAAATTCAAATATTTTAGAGTTAAAAACCATACATTTTAAAAGAAATGAAGAAAAATATTATATTTGGACGTCATAATTTAAACCCATAAAATATTTAAATTCAAGAATCTTATTAATTATTCTAGCATGTAATTAAATCTAATGAACTTTTAAATTTCTTAATTTTTATATATTATTTAATTAATTATTTACTAATTTTAATACTATATTTAATTTTATTATTATTTTCAAATTGTATAAATTAATTAAAATTATACAGTTAATAATTAAAAATTACACACAAATTATAAATTAAAATAAAAATACAAAATTTAAAATTACACACAAACTATAAAATTACAAATAAATCATTACTAATAAATTACAAATTAAAAAAAAATAGAAATTATAAAGTTAAAAAACTATACCATAAACTACAAAATAATAAATAAATAATTACAAAATAAAATATTGCAAATTAAAATAAATTACAAATTACAAATTACGAATTACGAATATAAAAATAAACAATTTCATCACATTATTTGTTCTAAACAATTTCATCCAAATGTACAACATGACAAATCAAAAATCAAACAAAAAAATCATAAATAAAATCACAACAAAATAAAATCAAACCAAAAAAATACCTCCAAAAATCCTCCAAAAAATCGTCCAAAATCAACATTAAACCAAAATTAAATATATGAAAATGGAAAGAAATTGAAAATGAGAAAATGAAAAAATGAAAGAAATAGACTTACCTGTGATTAATATTGATGGTTTTGATAGAAATCATGGCTAACACAAGGGAGAAAGATAGCAGAAAATACGAGGGAAAGAGAGCAGAAAGGGAGAAGTAGAAAAATTCTAACGGAAAAAATTCATCAGCAATCCGTTATCAAATAAAAAATTAATATTTTAATATTATCAACAACTTTTCGATGGAAAATAAAAGCCATGTGGCAAACAACTTCGTCACTAAATTCGTCAGTAATTTAGTGAACACAAAAATTTGGCGCCCAAAATTTATAATAGGTAAATCGATAAATATGAGTGTGCGAAATTTTCGCCATATTTGCTTACTGTTTGCCGATAGTTTTTTACTTTATCTGTATGAATCGACAATTATTCGTCGGTAATTAATCGATAAATACAAAATAAAATTAATATTATCATTTCGTCAATAAATCGATATAAAATACCAACAAATTTTTATCCGTCAGTAATTTTCGTTGCTAAATTCATTATATAGAAGAAGATTATTAGCTTCTTATTTTTTTGCAATAATTAATTTTAGTTGGAAAACTTATACTCTTAGTCTTAGATTTGCTTGCATTTTTTTCATGTGATTTATTTGTGCAATGTGTGATAGATTTTCAAATTAAACTTGTGCATATCATTGTTAGGAAAATGTTATTTTCAATGTCATTTTTCAATCATTTTATAAACTCTTACTTTTAAAAGAAAAAATCATATAAAAACTCATTCCCACTGTATAAACAACCATTAATATTTTTGAAACGATAAATTTTTAAATAAATTTAATTTATCATATTAAATTATGAATTAATTAATAATAATTTAACGTTTTAACATATTAATTATAATACACATCATATATTTTAGATAATTAATTACTATATTTACTTCATAAAATAATTATTATTTAAAATTTTTTATCCCAATTAATTAATTCATAATTTAATATTATGATCTAAATTCACATAATTTTTTTTTTCTTTTACAACCACTTCATAAATTGAGGAGTCATATGCTAAACAAGCTGTCTCCTAATAGAACCATTAAGGCTTACCAATAGACAAGGTAATTGAAGTGTCATGGTATTTCTTGTTTGATTACCATATATATACAATTAATCTTAATTTCAATTTCTTTTAATAATTTTTGATAAAAATAAATTTATATATGAAAAATTAAGAAAATATAGAATGAAACCTATACCCTAATTTCTTTTTTTATACAAAATGAAATTGGTGGCCAATTAGCCTTCGGCTTAATTAATTAGTTGATTGAGTAAAGTACTTTACCATCAATAAAGGAAAATAATAATAATTTAGTTATTTTTTCTATAATTTAAACTATTTAATAACTTTCATAATTATTTTAAAATTACTTTAAACAACAGATAGAAAGGAAGAAAAGAGTAATTTTAAGAAATTATTTGATACAAAGGAATTTTCATTAAATTTATACAAATTATTTATAAATTTACAATTAGCATGTTTGGCATAAATAAATATGTATTGGATATTTTACATTTTTAATTTTAAATATTTAGTTATATTTAAATAAATGTTAATAAGAAAATTGATAGAATTTATAATAAATTTTAAATTTAATAAAGATATAAAATATTAAAGCTAAAGAATTATAAAATATTTTTTGAATATTAGAGAGAATGATTAATAATGTTGAAAATTATATTTTGATGCCAATTTTAAAAATTATATAGAAAGTGACTATTTTGATTTAAAAGTTTAGTTATATTTAATAATATAAAATTTATTTAAACTTTCATTTTTATTGAAATTGAATTAATTATATTAATTTAGTAGAAATTATTATTAAGTTCATAAAATTTAAATGAAAATATGAAATTCCAATTAAATTTTATAAGATTGTATGGATTTTTTAAGATTAGATTTTATGAATTTATTTTGTACTATACAAGAGGCTAGCGGCAAATTTTTAATATAACTGATAGTTTTTTTTAATTATTAGGAATAAATATATTTGATTAATGATAATTATTAGTTATTAGATAATTAAATAATTATTATTTATAAAATAAATATTATTTATAAAAGCTCTAAATTAAAAAAATTTTAAACGCCTCTTCCTTATTTAAATAAAAAAGTAATTTAAAAAAAATAATATTTAAATAAAAATAATAATTAATATTTATCATAATGATAATTAAATATAATAATAACTGATAAATAATAATAATTTTATTAAATACTTACAATAATCAGTTATCAACTAAATAGTTACCAATTAATAATTATAACAATTTTGACTACCAACAACAATATCAAACATGCCTTATTGGATGTTTGGTAAAACAATTTATATAGATTTTAATTTTTTTTTCTAAAAATTGTATCGAATTCATTTTTTATATATATATATAGTTATAAATTGTTAGATAATGAAATACTTACTATTTGAAATTTTTTAAAAAAAAATTCAAATTAAAATTTTTTATAAAAAGCTATTACTTATTTAAGTAAAAATACTAAATTAACTCATATAAAAATATTTAAATGAAAATATAAATATAAATATTTATTATTAATGGTCATTAAACATATCAACAGTTAACAACTAATAATAATTTTATCAAACACTTATAATAATCAACTATTAAATAACAGTCACTAGCTACCAACTATAAGTAACAGCAGTTAACAGTTAAATCAAACGGGATTTTAATAGGTATTTGGTAAAACTTTTTAATAGAATTGATAGCTTTTGATTTTTAACGATTGTATCATATTTATTTGATTATTTTTTTGTAAAAATAATTATTAGTTGTTTGGTAGTTATTATGCAGTGAAACAATAATTATTTAAAAAAAAAATTTAATGTAAAATTTTTTCAAAATAACTCATACTTATTGAAATAAAAATACTAAGTTACCCTTTCTAAAAAATATATGTTAACCCTAATTTTTTAACAAAAAATTTTCTATTGCACGTCAATTTTTTCTCATGCATTGCTCATATATTGAATCCAAAAATATTTTTTCTAATGCACGTCAATTTTGAAGTTTAATAATAGAATTTGATTTTCTTATGGCACACCAAATATCAACATTAAAGTTGACATATATTATTTTTTAATATTGATTTGTGAAAAAAATTATCTATTCCTCTTTCATTTTCTCTCTCTCTCTCTCTATATATATATATAATTAAAGACATATTTAATCTATTGTAATTTAAAATTTAAAACAATGAAATACAATATTTTCTATCATAAAAAATAAATATAAATATTTATTATTAATAATTATGAAATACATTAACAACAATCGCTAATAATAATTTACCAAACACTTAACAATAATCAGTTATCAGCTATCAACTACTAATAATTAGCTAGCAGCTACCAGCAACCGTTAACAGCTGCTACGAATAATTAAATCAAACGAAATTTTAATGTAGTTGTTAGCTGATAATTGATGGTTGTAAATATTTGATAAAATTATTATTAGTTATAGTTAATATGTTTAATGATGTTTTTATATAATATGATAATTTAAATTTTTTATTTAAATAAATATAAATTATTTTAAAAAAATTCAAATAAAAACTTATCAAAAAATTAATAGTTATAAAAAATAAAATAAAACAAATTTGATATAACTATTAAAAATAAAAAACTAATATTTACATCAAAAGTTTTTTGTCAAACATCACTAAGTATGATTGTGATTGAAAACATGTAATTAGGGATTTGGATTTAATTAAATTAATTTAAAAAAAAAACTCATAAATATCTAATAATAAATAATAGGTGATGTATCTGCCTTACCAAGAGTTTTCTAAATAATTACAATATAATAAAAATATATAAATTTATAAATAAAGTTGTACCCAACAACTTTTAATATTTATTTACTGAATGAATAATCAAATCGAGTATAGAAAAATATTGGGTGAGACCGATATAAATTTTTTTTTATTAATAAACACTTGTTTGGCAGCTTATTAATTTTGATTTCCTGGCTGTTGCTGACACAACTTTGTTCTGACATAAATTATTATATTTCACATTATAATATTTATATTATGTTAAGATAATATATATATATATATATATATATATATATATATATATATATATATATATATATTAACTTTTGATATTAGTATTTATATGATTATATATGTCATAATATTTATAACATGATATTATAGTTTAATCGGTACATACATATAGAAAAATAATTTATATTTTTATTTGAGATAGAGATTTCAATTCTCTTTTGTCTTATTGTAGATTTTTTAATTATTTATTCATTCGTGTTAAATTTTTAATTTAATCACTCAGTTTTTGTCATAATAGATTTGTAAATATTATTTAGGCTTAATAAAAATTGTCTTGATTCATTTGTCACTTAAGGAATGTTAAGATAATAAATATCTCACGTCGATTAAATATAAAATATTAAATAATTAATTTTTGAGATTAGTACTCCATAATTATATATGTTTCAATATTTATAGCACATTCAAATGAATATTTATATAAAAAATAATTTTTTTTTAGTTAAATTTTTTTTATTGCAATTAATTTTATTTTATTCTATAAACAAAATCAAATATATATATATATATATATATATATATATATATATATATATATATATATATATATATATATATGTTTGAAGAGAAAGTATATATTAATATATAAAAAAACAATTATTTATTATTATTAAAAAATAAATTATCTCTCTA